>OZ017740.1:133006095-133141095 GCA_963969285.1 Odontomyia ornata
TCGGTGTCAGAACGTTGTTCGTGCTTATTGCGCTTTGCAACCGATTCTGTATCACCTTCTGATGCTTCCAATTCACTTCGAACCTTATGCACGCATTAATGGGTGCCATTACCCCGCAGAGGGATGCCGGTCGACAAGAGCACTCTTGGAGGCTAGCATTCTTTGGGGAGTTCCGCTCCCACGTACCCGAGGAAATTCCCGCAGGGAGAAAGCCGGTCGACAAGAACATTCTTGGAGGCTAGCATTCTTTGGGGAGTGCCGCCCCCACGGACCCGAGGATATGGGTGCCGTGAGGTTCCCTCCTGGGATGACAGGTAACGACTCCTCTTGTATCTGGACTACGCTTTGGACAACGAACTGGAATTGACGCTTTGGGCTGGCGGATGTGATGGTTTGGACCTAGTTGCTTTGCACAGTAGCGCCGAGGTGAAACTCGTGTGTGAACGGCTCCAATTCAACTATCATACCGTCTCCGTCCCGGTAAAACCTTGGCAGGCCTCGGAGTACGTTCGAAGTTCGCACCATTGGGTTGGTGGTGTATGTTCGGTTGAGACGGACTCCCGATTAGCGCTGGTCTGGCTCTGAGCACTTGTCCCCATAAGGGCTTGTGCCAACCCTCGCATGGCCTCCCTGCTCTGCAAAGATAACCATGGGACCAAAAAGGCGACTACACACACGAACGGAGATAGAGGCTCCGAGGGGGGACCCAATAAAATGGAGCAAATAAAATCAACAGATCAAAAACATCCAACAAATGAAACCACAAGCAAATAGGACGCTAGCACGGAGAACCCTTTCAGGCAAAAACCGCTGTTGGCAAGAACACCGATAAAACAAGTCACCGATTGCGGGGGAGGCAGCAAACCCCAGAAACACTGTCAAAGTCAACATCACAGGTTAAATCATCGGAGACAGACCACAGACGGACTAACGAACGAAAGAAGGCAGAGTGCGTTGTGCAATCTGGCATCATTTCGGCCTTTGGGCGCAGTAGAAGGACTATGCGCACCCCGGAGCGCCCAGTGCAAGACGTACACAATCCGGATCAAGCTGCGACACCAACAGAGGCCAGTGTAAGACTGGGGGAGGGAGAAGTTTTGCCGTTGGCCGACGCCACTTCAAACGCGCCCCAAGCGATAGAAGCAAAAGGGCTAGGAAACGGGGGCCTCTCCCAAGAGGTGGCGCCAAATAACACAATCGCCCTTGACCGCGCCGAAGAGGAGCGGCTTACTCGGAAAGCGGGGACTATCATCAAACAACTGAGGGCTGCCTGCGAAGTGCAGAAAAACATAGGCAAGAGTGTCAAGAATGGCATTCTTGAACTGGAGGAGCTTTTTCACCGCATAACGCACTACAGGCGGAGGTGGCTTGCAACCGAAAAGCACCAAAAAGACACACTCTCCCTCGGGGCATCAGTGGGTCCTAGCAGCAGCAAAAGAATGGCCGGTAGCCCAATTGAAGGCGACCGTGAGAAAAGGAGGAAGGACGCGACCATAAACGAAGTTGACACTCCAGGCGAGGAGTTTCATGTGGTGCGAAACAAGACAGCGAAAAAAGCGGCCAAAAAGCTACTCCTAGAAAAAACAGACAAAGAGCTCAACCACGAAAAGAACAAAGAACCCCCCGATATACCGCAGAAAACAAAAAGCAAACCGCAGCGCAAACCCTTGCGAGAGGCACTGCTTATTAAACCCACTAAGGGCCGAACCTACGCAGATGTCCTCCGTGAAATTAAAGGAGCGGTCAAGCCAGACGACACCAAAACTGCCATCAAAGCAGTTCGACCAACCCGGACCGGTGGCTTGCTGGTGGAATTCGGGCCAGAGGCCACAAACAAAGATGCATTCCGTGACGCGGTTCAAAAGATTCTTGGAGATGCGGCAACGGTTGCCTCGCTCAAACCAATGGCTACCCTGGAAATCAGGGACCTCGACTGCGTCACGGACAAAGCTGAAGTAGAGGATGCCATCAGGAGGGAGTTCCCCAGCTTAAGTGAAGTCAAGGCAAGATTGACACGTGAAAACACAAGGGGGCAACGCATGGCTATTGTCGAACTAGCTGATAAAGACGCCCAGCAAATCCTGGCGAAGGGCAAAATTAAGATAGGTTGGGTGATCTGCAGGATACGGAGAAGAGCGATCCCTATCCGCTGCTTCAGATGCTTCGAATACGGATACACCGCGTATGGCTGTAGGGGACCCGACAGGAGATCTCTGTGCTACAAATGTGGTGAAACGGGGCACAAAAGGAAGGAGCGCACGAACGAGGCAAAATGCATTCTTTGCAAGGATGCTAAGCTAGCACCCGGCGACCTCAAACATGAGCCGGGGACAGGGAGATGCCGGGTTTTCAAGGAGGCCCTAACTAAAACCAAATCGATACTTAAATGATCCGTATCCTGCAGGTCAATTTGCACCGAACCACAAACGCCCAGGACCTACTTGAGCAGTTTGCGAGGGACAAGAAAGCTGACCTCCTGTTGCTGAGCGAGCAACATCACAACAAGGACTCACAAGCGTGGTACCCTGACAAATCTGGTACCTCGGCCATCTGGGTTCGAGACAGCGCCCGCCTTCAGGTGCAAGGCCATGGACGCGGGGATGGTTTTGTGTGGGTGCGGTGTTCAGGGATAACATATTTCAGTGTTTATCTGACGCCTAACGAGGCAATGCGATCCTTTCGAACCAAACTCGATGCCCTGGAGGACGCTGTCTCGAACACAGAGGGCCACATGCTGGTCGGGGGAGACTTCAACGCTAGAGCCATTGAATGGGGTATGCCACAATCCGACCCAAGGGGAAAGCAAATCTTGGACATGGCGGCCAGAACAGCGCTTTTTGTCCTAAATACTGGTAACACCCCTACTTTCCGCCGCTGGGGTTGTGTAGGAACCATACCCGATGTGACACTCGCTTCGGAGTCCCTGGTACCCAGAGTACACAACTGGCGAGTACTAGAGGACTCCTCGGCTAGTGATCACCAGTATATAGCTGTTGAGATTCACGACGGTGCCACTCTGCGTGCATATGCCCAAACTTCAATCCTCGGATGGAGGACTGGGAGGCTGGACGTTGAGAGGTTTGCTGACGCGCTTACGGCAGGCGCACCGTTGCTGGGAGCTCCGCCAGAGAGTGGAGGGCATACAGCCAAGGACTTGGTGAAATCAACTATGAGTACCATCATAGCTGCTTGCGAGTCTTCCATACCCCGTCGGAGACCCCGACATGGTAAGCCTCCAGTATACTGGTGGTCAAGCGAGATCGCCGAACAAAGAAGCGAGTGTCACAAACTTCGGCGAGAGGCCCAGCGGGCGCGAACACGGGAGGAGGTAGACACTAGGCTAGCAGCATACAGGTCTGGCAGGAAATATCTTCGCAGGCTTATTAACAAGAGCAAGGCCCGATGCTGGCAAGACCTCGTGGACGATGTAAATAGGGATCCGTGGGGCCTTGGCTACAAGCTGGTCATGGGGAAACTTGGTGCCCTACGGAAGCCTTGTATACATGACGCGGAAAAGATGGACGCGATAGTGCAGGGACTCTTCCCCGCCCATCCCGTCCGTGTTGACGCTGTCCATGGTGAAACAGCAGTCGAGTGCCCACTCTTCACATAGCTGGAACTGGAGGCGGCAGTCCTCTCCCTGAAAGCGAGGAAGGCTCCAGGTCTAGATGGTGTTCCAGCTGAGGTTTTGCAGTTCGTCTATCACCATTGTCCTGACTTGCTGCTCAGCACATTCAACGCTTGCCTACGGGACGGGGTTTTCCCGGTACGATGGAAGGTGGCGAGGCTTGTGCTGGTCAGCAAGGGGAAGGAAAATCCCGAATCGCCGTCTGTATACCGCCCGTTATGCATGCTAGACACGGCTGGGAAAGTGCTAGAGAAACTCATCAAGGGAAGACTCACTGACGCGATTCGTGCTGCTGGGGACCTATCTCCTCGGCAGTACGGCTTTAGAGCAGGACGTTCTACCATTGATGCGATTGCAGAGGTGGTGAACGCGGTCCAAAAGGCAGAGGCATATAGTCGCACCAAGCGACGGATCGTCCTGTTGGCGACACTCGACGTCAGGAATGCCTTCAACTCCGCTAGATGGGTGGATATTCTGGACACGCTGGGAAACTCTTTTCAAGTTCCAGAATATCTAATGCGGCTTTTGAGGAACTACCTAAAGGACCGAAGCCTGCTCTACGACACGACACAGGGCCAACAAAGGATGGAAATTACATCGGGTGTTGCCCAGGGATCTATCCTTCCGGACCTGTGGAACGTGTCTTACGACGGGCTACTGAGACTAAGCCGGGCTACTGAGATTACTAAGCCAGATGAGTCGCGCTTGGTCGGCTATGCGGATGATGTTGCGGCCCTGGTCGCCGGACGCACCGTTGAACAAGCGCAACTTAGGCTAGGTATGCTAATGCGCTGAGTGAGGGACTGGATGACTGCTCGCGGGCTCAGTTTAGCACTGGAGAAAACCGAAGTGGTCATCTTGACAAAAAAGAGAATCCCTAGAGTAAGGATGATCAGTATTGGAGATATACAGATCGAATCGAAGCCAGCGGTGAAGTACCTGGGGCTACTGATCGGCTGAGAAGGCTGCTTCGGGAATATCGGCCCTGAGTTGACTTATGGCCAACGTAGGGGGACCCAGCCCATCAAGAAGACGCCTCTTGATGAGTGCTGTAGGGTCAGTGCTAATGTACGGAGCAGAGGTATGGGGCAACGCTCTCAGCAAGGAGGTATACCGAAAACGATTGGCACAGGTACAGAGAAGAGGAGCACTGAGAATTGCATCTTCGTATCCAACAGTCTCCGACTCGGCGGTGAGAGTGATTGCAGGCGTGATACCTGTCGCCCTCCTTGCTAGAGAGCGCCGCGCTATTTACTTGCGCCGAAACAAGGATGCGAGGGAGATGGTTGTCCGCGAGGAGAGACAACGCTCGCTCAACGATTGGCAGCAGTCTTCGAGAAATTGCACGAAGGGAAGGTGGACTGCGCGCCTCATCCCGGATGTGAGACCATGGCTAAATCGAAGGCATGGTGAGACTGACTTCTATCTGACCCAGCTTTTGAGCGGGCACGGGTGTATTCAGTCTTACCTGCACAAGATCGGCAAGTCACGGTCTCCCGATTGTCGGGTTTGCCCAGGAGAGGAGGACAATGCCTGTCACCCATTTTTGCGTGTACAAAATGGGCCAGGCTGCGAAGGGAGCTCTACAGGGAGACGGGAGAGCTCACCCCGGATAATATAGTTGCGGTGATGCTCGAATCAGTTGACAAATGGAACCAGGTGGCACATTATGCTCGGGCAGTCCTAAAATATAAAAGGGACTCACAGCCGGAGGCACTGGGGCTGGGGGATCGCTCTTCTGGCAATTCCTCTTCCCCTCTCCCCTCCTGCTAGGAAAGGGACTCCCCAGCTTGAAGGCGCCCCACGGCGTAACAAAACGAGACCTGGCCCGAAGTAATGTGTCAAACGGTTCCAGGCTAGGTTCTCAGATTGACAGGGGAGGTGTTTAGTGGGTAGTCCAAAGGTATCCTCCATGGGAGTCCCACACTGCCAGATTCGGCGGGCATAAATCCCTTCACCTCCCTACCACAAAAAAAAATGGGTGCCATTAAGAAAATAAGAGATCTCTAAATCTGTATGGTTCGCACAGATGGCGACGATGACAGCATGTCTCTCCATTTCTTGAGTGATGTTGTAGTCCGCCATTTCCTTTCTGAAAAGGAAAAAAATTCGCGAAGTTATAGTCACATTTATTTATGTCGTCAAATACCGTACGCACCCTGTATATATATATATATATATATATATATATATATATATATATATATATATATATATATATATATATATATATATATATATATGTCCCTATATATGTTTATAACATATATGTATATAACATATATGTATATATAAATTAAAATTAAATTTTGAATCACAGACCATGAGGAATTGATAAACAGAAATTATAATGTTTGGAGCATAAATTATTGTAAAATTATTGTCGAGTTTCATACACAAAACTATAGAGAAACATACAATATTTTGAAACTAAGAAAAACATTTCTTCACAAATTTGTCACTGCTGCATTCATTGTTGTGATCGAAATGGATTCAAAATCAAGAGCTCCTAAGTTCTTTCGAATAAAGTTATCATCACAACCGAAAATTTATCCAGCCATCAAGCTAGAATCGGGTTTACTTGTTATTTTGGCATTGTTGCCCTACTGTCTTAACATATGGCTTGGGGTACCAAACGGTCCTTCAATGTCAAGAAATGTACTGAGTGCAATGTCTTAATATTTTAAAGATGATTTGAAGTTTCTGACCAGCACATATAATATAGTTTTACTCACGGCCGGTTCTAGACATTTTTCTTGTGTAGGCAAGCAGTATTCAGAGATTTCCTTGCTTTCATTTTGGCAAAATCGTTGAGAATGTCGTCAGTGTCCATTTGGTTTCACAAATCATTCTCAATGGCCATTGTTGCCAGTCCTCTCAAACGTTCCTGACAAATGGTACATCTGAGATAAGTTTTTTTTTAGTTTCAACTTAGAAAGACTTCTTTCACCACTTGCTGCTGAAACGGAGCGCGTCAGAAGGATTCTTAGATAAACAAAAACATTAGGAAATGTGTCCATATAATTATTTTTTGTTATATACGACAAGGCCTCGCTTGCAGAACTTCCGCGTGATAACATTAGCGCAAAAATGTCTTGCTCCTTGAACAGCTCATTTCCGTGTATGTCCCATTCTTCTCCATCACTCAGAACATTGTGAAGTTGTATACAGGCGTCTTTCAAGGTCTTCTCGTCCCATGTCTGAAGAATCATAATGTCGTATAGAAAACTAAAATTCTTGCTGTGGTTCTTCATGAGTTCAAACCTCTCATTAAGTGAGTTTATTGCTGTATCAACCACTACAAAGAAAAATTTCCCTTTGAATGGTGCCAGTCTAGCCTGAATCGGTTAATCCTCAACTCTCATACCAGAATTGCCTCTTGGTTTTTCTTGGATGAACTTCGGTTTCGTTTTTTTTTCGGCCAGTTCTGTAGCGTCTATGATAATGCTATTAAGACCTTCATCAGATCTCATTTTTTCCAAAAATGGTTGAACACTTTTCGCGAGGTCCATTGAAGTTTGCAAAGTAGATGAGGCTTTTTGCAAGGTCTTACTCACCATATTTATTTTAAAAAGGATATTATGCTATGTTAGCAGACAACACAAAAATTTGAAAGCTTGAAGTTTTCTTATTACTCCTACTAGAAGCATCCAGCTTGTGGTCTTGAGAGGCTTCATACGAAGCATCGTAAATTTCCTCGATGTGATATCTAAGAGGTATTAAGGCTTCAATCCAACTCTCCCACCGAGTATTGCTAAGGGGTTTCACTGTTAGAGTGGATATATGTTTCATCAATATACTCCACCTGTGAGTTAAACGGGAGATAAAGTTGAATATTTCTTGGATCGTACTGAAACAATCAACTGCAATAGGGCAAGACACAGCAGCATCGTTAACCACTAGATTCATGGAATGGTTAACACATGGCACGAAAAATGACATGGAATTCAAATCAAGTACTCTTTTCTGGACTCCAGCATGCTTTCCTCTCATGTTGGAGCCATTATCATATCCCTGGCCCCTCATGTTTTTAACGGGATGTTCCGTGTATCTAACTCACTGAGAGAGACTTCTGTGAGACCTTCACTTGTTGTATCTTTGATAGGCAGAAATCCTTAAACATGTTCTTTTATTGACACTTTCTCATTTTTAACACATTTGAAGAATTTCACCATCAATGTCATTTGTTCTGTATGGCTAATATTGGGTGTACAGTCCAGTATTATAGCATAATATGTTGCTTGTTTTAGGTCACTTATGATTAGGTTTTGGATCTTTGTAGACAAGAGATAAATAAACTAATTTTGTATTTGTTTGCTCAAATAGTGAACATGTGTCTCTTCGAAAGTAACTCTTCTTACACTTCCGCCATGACAACATTCAATTTAAAAATATACTCTGCAAGTTTCAAAAAGTTACAATTGCTACACTCGAAAAGAGACTCTTTTGTTCCTCGAAAAGCCAGCCCCTGAAATCCTAAAAATTGGACAACACAAAGTAAAAGTTTTAACACTTGGTTCCGATGTTCTGTTTCAGCTCGAATGGTTCTCTCATGCTCTTTTTCGATAGTTCCATCCAAACGTAATCGCAAAACAGTTCACGCCAAGGTTTACAATTGTGTATGTGGGTAGAAGATTTCTCATAACTGGTCAAAATCTTGGTTAAGTTTGGCCTGTCAAAATATCTTTGGTCTCCGGTGGCAAGAGATGAATGCACATTTCCAAAGAATTTGCAGGCAAAGCAAAATACTGCGTTTTTTTTTGTTGAATACATCAACCAATTCCGATGGACTTGTTCCTTATTGCTAGGTTTTCTTGTGAAATGAAGTGAAGAGAATTTTCTACCCTTAGAATCAATGGGAAAGTCAATGTGGTAACTTGCACAGGACCACGCTCAGTAAGAAGTTTTTGTATCTCATCCATGATTTTTAGCGGCCGATCTCCACAGTCCATCGATAGTAGTGGTGACGTGCCTCCGGACAGCTTCTGATCTTACAATACAAATCCAATCCTAAAATTTTTTATCGTCATACATGCAAAAAACTAATTTTTAATGAGTTGTTTCATTTTTTGAATAGTTAATTGATATAACTCCATTCAAGAATTAATTGTTACATGAGCTTGCTCCTAGTAAAATAATTAATTTCTAGTACCTAACGTAAACTGCCAGCAGTTTTTGGGTTTTGCACCATTGTATCAAACATTGCAACACCCAGCGTTTATACTGTATTTTTTAACATGGCCAGCAGCACAACAGAGAGGCAGTAGACAATAACAAGGATGAACGACGAAAACAATGGAAGGGTGCTTGGACCCAAAACAATTCACTAAACCTTTTAAATTCGCCCATATGAATTTTTGATTTATTGGAAATTTATATTTAATCACCAATGAAAGATAAACGATAAACGTTGTTATGCAATTGACTGTATAAGAATACAGCAGTCTCCCAATTATCCACGAGTAGATTGACCACGAGCGCAGAAAGAAAAATAAATAAATAAATTACGGAAGTTAAATGTACGTTAAAGCGCCAACCAAGATGTTTAGCGTGAGAAGGCCCATCATCTCGCGCGAAAACTATAGAGTTGTCATTGTTTACATCACCGACTGCCGATGAGTCATGCATGCTCCGATCCCGTGTCGCGCCAATACTATTAGCCAATATAGTCTCTCCAATATTATTTGTTTTGTAAGTAAACCTGACTCAACAAAGTTAAAAGGTATATAATGTATTTTTAATAAATGTTTTACTGCTTATTAAAGCTTAGCGATGCACTTATTTTATGTAAATTAAATTTTAAAATTAGGCCTAAATTAATTATTAACTTACAGTTTTATTTCTTTGATGGCTTGTCGATGGAGTAGTTACAGCCTCCAATATTGGCAATTCATCTTCTTTTACATTGGCTGTTATAACAGTATTGTCTTTGTCGAACTTCGTAGAAGTTGAAGCCGTAATAAGCTTCTGTAGTGCTTTTGATTGTATTTTATCTTCTTTTGTCTGCTGCAGTTTTTTTTGCGGTTGAATGACCAAGAGGGCTTTTTACTACTACTGCCAGCACTAGTACTAGACATAACTTGCGTTTAATAAACAAAGAAGCACTAGATTGCAAACGGGAAAAGCGGCGTTTCGTTTTCTATGGTGAGGATCGAACGATAGAATGTCTCAGTACCGCATGGCATGAGGCAACTGAACTGAGGCATTAGACGACAAAGCGAGGCAAGATGCGACGGAGGGGGAGGGGCGTCTGCCAGACGAGTCCAAGTCGATGACGGAGGGGCGCACGACGGACGAGTCCATTTGTTATTATTTGTGGTTATTCTTATTTAGGAATAACAATTAATCAAGTAGTGGAAGTATGCACAAGAGTCCCACCTTATGACATATGATTTGCCCTAACTCCTTACTGCTACAATCTGGTGATGTTAATCAACTTTTAACCTCTAGTCTAGTCTCCTTCTTCAATACTAAACATTGGAGAGCGACTAGGTGCCTCGTTTTGCTTGGTGCCCTACGCGACCACGTACTTTGCTTACACCTTAAACCGGTCCTGATTTCACTTTACTTCCCTTCCCAGAATGCATGTTGACAAGAACGCAGTGGATTTTCTATTAAGTGCCTAATTTTATATTGCTGTTAACTACCTTTTCCAAATATTTAACAATAAATCAGCTTATACACTTACACACTGTTAGTATCGCTTTTGCCCAGTTTTTTCATGCAGAGCATCTTTGCTTATCTTTAAAATTTTATGTAGTTTCCAATGCTTAAAAAGAATTTCTAAGTCTTATCAGATACCATTCAAGCAGAATGTGTCCTTTCAGAATTAAGAACACATAAACTCGATTCACTCCCGATTATTTGAAAGATCGTAAGGTTATAATTATCTATTTATCAATACAAATAGTTGCTTCTTCCTTCCATTTTGAGTAATTTAGTCTTCTTTGTGAAGTCACCTTTTTTATTCATTTTACGTCAATATTTAGTATTGCGATTACTTTCTTCGGGTGAATTTAGTTGGAACGGTGAAACCAAACATTATTTCGATATGACGTCTCTATCTTGACTATTATAGGCTTGTTTCCCACTTTAAGGATGGGACGTGTAAGAGTGCGCGGCATACAAGAGTGCGCATATGCACTAACTAATTAGAGCAAATACATCCACGCCCATGGTTAGATGTCAACTGATCTCTGAAACGTTGCGTTTATGTTTGCCAAAACATTTTACATTTTATCGAATTGTGGAAGATTAATTCTAAACAAGTTAGGTAGACAGACCTATGCTCATGTCAGAAGTGTTTTGTACTCAACTTACAAAATGCAGTAACCAGTAACGAATACCTGTAAAATCAAGAAACACGTCATGTTCGTGGATCATACTGTTATTAACAAAGTTGAAAGAATTTCGACCTCTGAGGTTTTTGTTATAGTTATACCCATAAATATCTCCCTTGATATTTTTTTCAGAGTTTTTAGATCACGGGTGTCCATTCGCGAGGGAGGAAACATATTTTCCATGTATTTCCCCCCACTGAAGCAAAAACTGTCAGTTTAAGAACTGTTTTGAAAAGCTCTCATAGAGAACTTTCAGTTGATACTCATATCGTCTACCTTTCATGAAATTTTTTTTCAGGGGCCACTCCTCTGTACTGTAATCATCGATTCATAGCCTATTTTTCGAATCCTAGAATGGTTGCAAAGCCCTTTTGCTAGGAGCTCTCTCCTGCCTCTTTGACTTGCTTCAATTGTATGTATTCATCTTCAAGATACCTATCCCTCCTGAAATTTTCATGTGAATCCCAGCAAAGCTGTAGTGTCTAAGTCGGTAAAAAGCGCATATGGCTTCATTGCCATATGTTTCCATAATAATACAGGGCATATTAATCCATAGTAATACAGGGAAATTCAAATCGCTTTAACTTCGTTAAATACAATTCGATCTTTATTAAACTTTCAGATTGGATCAATCTTATGAATGATCATCTGTTTGCTTGATTGAATTTAAGGGTACCGTTAAGATTTTATTCAAGAAAACATAAAATTGATAAATCACACTATTACTAACAAAGTTGAGTGAATTTCAACTTCTCGTGTATTTGTTGTTGTTATACTCATTAAGGCCTACATTCATAATTTTTTTCAGATTTTTCGGATGGAAGGTGTCCAATCGCGAGGGGGGGGGGGTAGTTGAAAAGTTCGTACATTTCCCCTTCCCCTGCCCCCCTCGGTACTCATAAGGCAGTTTTAAGACTTGTTTTGAAAAGATCTAATTGAGACCTTTCCAATGACACCCTCCTCGACTACCAATGGTGAAATTTTTTTTGAGGGGCCACCTCACTATATGGGGAGACCCCCCTTAAGTACCTTTGAAAAATTTTTCCACCCTTGAATTTTCAAGAAGTCACCACTTCTGACCTTTCCAGAAAGTTTCATGGCTGTGCTGTGACATACAGACGGACGGACAGACGGACACAGGTCGTGATTGCAATAGGGTTTTGGATTTGAGTACAAAACCCTTAAAAGCGTTTTCCCTTATTGTGATCTACAGTCTTTGTTCAAAATATTAAGAACAATCAGCACTTTTATGACTTTTTAAAAATTTTCGTCTGTGATGTCATAAAAATCAGGATTTCTAGATTTCTTTTTATGATTAAGCTTATAAGTATTCTGAATATGGAAAATCCCCGTCATCTGAAATTCTTTCAAGTAATTGTTTTTATTATTTATTATTATATTAAAAGTCATCCTTATGTAAATCGGACAGAAAACTAAAAATTCTTTATTTTTCCACTAGTATTTGTATTTAATTTGTGATTGCTTAGATATTTGAATCGTTGCGCGTATTTTGTTATAAAGCAACATGGGAAAGTGTAAAGATATATCTTTGGAACAGAAAGCATCAATAACTATGTTGGTGAGGACAAACAACTGTTCTGTACATCAAATTGCACAAATGGAGAAGGTTTTCCTACAATGGTGATGCAAATCAATATAATCAAGATTGAGAGTTCTTCACAATTTGCCAGCAAACGAAAGAATTCCGGCCGGAAAAGGAGTACAACGACTCGAACAGATCGAAGAATTATACAGAAAGCCTTTGAAAACCGTTTTTTGTCCGTACAAAATGTGCATCAGGAACTCGAAACCGAAGTCATATTTATATCGCGGATGACACTCAGGAGATACTTATGAGAAGCGAACTTACATGCCAAGCGACCCGAAAAAACCGTAATTTACGGCCTGAGTGCACCAAGCTAGATTGGAATTCGCAAGGAATCTTCAACATTATTCCGTTGAAGATTTCCGAAAGAAAATTATCATATAATAATTTTTTGTTATTTTTTTGGCTTTAGAGCAACATATTCGAATTTTGGTTTTTTTCTCATTTTTCAAATTGTATTTAGCGACGAATCCAGGTTAGAAGTGATAACAGAAAGTCACCAGTTCATTCGAAGAAGGCCACATGAGCGATATAATGAAGCGTATGAGCTCCGTCCAGCATCCACCAGCCGTTATGATATGGTCTTGCATTCCAGCAGATGGATGTGGACTGCTGTGTTTTGTAAATGGGACAATGAATGCTCTCCAGTACTCTGAAGTCATGAAAGACATAATTCCATATTTCAATTTTTTGAGATGCAGTGGAACCTGCACCATCTTTATGCATGATGGTGCTCCATGTTTCCGTGCCCAGTACGTACGAAATACATTTTATGGCGGCAGTATCTCTATTCTTCCATGGCCTGGCAATTCCTCCGACCTGAAGCCTATTGAAAATATATGGAGCTTCTTGAAATTAGAAGCTTATGCTTTTACTAACTCCACTGTAGACAAATTAAAGGAAAATATTTGCAATATATTGGAAAATGGTGACAAAATAAAGGACATGGTCTATAAGTGCATGCCCGAAAGAATAAAAGCAGTTATTAAAGCTAAGGGTGGTCTTACAAAATATTAGTATTAAGACAGAGTTGTATTTAATTTCTTATTATTTGAAAGTCAAGGAATAACAAAAAAAAATTTATATTTTTTCGTCCTTTCAAAAAAGACTGCTCAGGGGCAAAAATATAAATTTTAGTCAAAATCTTAATGTTCATAATTTTTCTATCAAGGACTTTATTATCTCATGATTTAAAAACCAGTATGATAAGGTAAGGAAAATTTGCAATTGTTTTAGTCATTTATTTATTCTTCAAAATACTTGCAAGCTTACTAATTTTTCCAACTTGTTCATATGTGGCTTGAGTAACAATGGATAAGTAATTAATATAAGGCGTGTCTAAAAAGCAGAATCCAAAAACGTCGATGCTGAAGTAATCGGAGAGGTTGGACGGTTAATCGAAGATAGTTAGCATATAATTGGCAGCAGAAAACTAGGAAAGCCCGCGCCAATATTAAAACAAGTTGAAGTAGCAGGAGAACGCTCTTGCCAGAAGGATTTTGTAAAACAATTAGTAAATCAATCAATATATTCTGCATATTAAAACATGATTAATACACAAATTCCATAAATTGAGTTCAAAAATTTATTATGGTTATTAAGTTTTTAAACTTGCCACTATGTTGTTTCAAGTATTTTGACCCCGTCACTTAATTAGTCATGATAACACATCAATATTACAAACCATTTCAATTTCATCCATTTCCATTTCATTTCAATTTACAGTATAGCTGGATTGCTTGATTATATCCAAAATTCTGATGCGATAGTTTAGGGGCTTACTGATAAAAAAAAAACTAAGAGTTTCGACCTATAATTTTGTTGAACGCGATAATATAGCACCTCATTTTAATAGGGAAAAGAAGATTGCTTGACAAGAGTGGTTACGATGTTTTATGAAGAGAAATCCTTTTTGGTCTTGAAAGCAACAAATATCTACTAGTCTGGCAAGAAAGGTGCAGTTCACTAAGCCTCAAGTAGACCGTTATAATGCAAACTTATCTGACTTTTATAGTAAGAATGAATATCCTCCACAAACAATTTTAAACCTGAATGAGTCTAATTTATATATAAATCCCCAACAAACCATCAAATGTATTTATAATAAGAATAAACGTTGTGTAAAAAATATCTCCGGCGCAGAAAGAGGGCAAAATGTTTCAGTGACTTGCACTATGAGTGGTAGTGGCCAGTTAGTTGCACCAGCATTCATATTTAAATCCAAGAGAATGAAAACCGAACTTCTTGAAAATGCTTCGCTATCCTCAAATAGGATGGTCTCTGATAGCATCTTCATAAACAGTAACTTCTTTCTCAACTGACATTTTAAGGATGAATCTATGCCATCGACAGATAAATGAGTATTTTCGATCCTTGACAATAATATTCAATTGCTGCGGTTGATTATTGTTGCAACAATCATGCAGACCTTCTGTCAATATCAGCTCTTTTAGTTCCTTGAAAAAGTTTTACTGAGTTAATTATGGCAAATCGATTGCGCACTCATCCTGGCTGAATTATAACCCCATTCCAGATAGCAAAATATTCACAACTGCAAATCCCAAATCGTCAATCATTGCTAATGCTACTGAAAGACTCAGAGTAAGTGGAATATAGTCATTCAATGATGTTGTTTTCACAGATATTCATTTCATAGTCATTTGTACTACTGTGAGACTACTAGGCGCTGCATCCATATAGTCCCACAAATATCAGACGCTGTCATGCCATCGACCCCAGAAGAGCCTCAGCGTCTGGAAATGAGGACATTGCTTCCAGTTGAAGAGCAAATAACTTTACAAATTATCTTCCAATTCCAAAGACTCAACTCTGCTAACCTCTGTTTCGATTATAGTTTCACAAACGTTTTTCTTCTTCTTTGGTAGCACTATAGCCACTCTCGGGCCTTCGTTTTGGGCAACAAATGTCTCCAACTTCCTCGGTCCATTGATTGTGCCCTCCAATTTTGAAATCTGGGCAGTGGTAAACTGTCTTCATTGACCGTGCCAGACCAACGTTTCCTGTTACTCCGCTGGCCTACGCCCTCCAGTTCTTCCGACGAATACTTTTTTTGGGTATCCATTGTTCATCCATACAATTCACGTTGCCAGCCAATCGCCGCTATGGCAGTCTTACAATCGTTGAGGATTCCGGCTCGTCAAAAATTCATACAATTCATGGTTGTATTGAATTTGTCATCGGTCTCCACCTAATTTCATCCAAATTATTTGCCTCAAGACCCGCCTTTCAAAGGTGTTCAATATCTTTGAGAATATTTGGGTTAGGGGTCATGTTTTACATCTATAGGATAGGATAGTTCTTACAACAGATTTGTATACTTGGAGCTTTGTTTTCCTGTGTATATTGCTAGTCTTTAAAATTGTCAAAGCTGAAGAAAGTATTTTTTTTTTTGCAATCTGTATTGTTCATCACATCTTGTCTCTTTCATTACCGGTTTTCGTTACCTTGGCGCCTAAATACACAAATTTGCACATATTTTGGATACTGTATGTGCCAAATGTTGTATTTTGGGTATTTAAGGTATTGTTCCTTGACTGCGTCCTGAGCTTTGTTATATTCTGGTTGATTTGAAGCCCTACTAGTTTTCATTTGCTGTCAAATTTCAACAAAAGTTCTTTGGCAGTCGTTAACGACCATGACAAAATATTGATGTCATCTGCATAGGCTATGACTTGGCTTGACTTGTATAGTAACGTACCTCTTGTATCGACAAGTAGCTTTTCTATAACGTATTCCTGAGTCAAATTGTATAGAAATTGAGCCTGCTAAACTCCCAGCTTCAGTTCAATATTTGCGTCAAAGGGTCAATGAGTTGGTTGTTAATACGGACTTGAGAGGCTATCGGCATCATTTCATTTTGGTATAAACTAATTTGGCTAGGATATCAAATCAAGGCATTAATTGGTGCAATATGCCACGATCCATACTGTTGTATTTGCTTAAAGCCAATTTCAAGTACCTGTTTGATTGTACACAATGGGTCTATTGTCGATCTACCTGCACTAAAATCACCTTAATACTCCCCAATTATACTGTAGGCGTATGATTTGATTTTATTTCCGGAAATTTTCGAAAATATTTTCTACGTGTTACAAAGTAGTAATATGCCTCTAGAGTTTCCGCACTGTAGCTTGTTACATTTTTTGTAGATAGAGAATACGATTGATTAGCTCTACTCGTTCGGCATATATTCTTGTTGCCAAGTATGCTCGATGACTTTGTGGATGACTTTTTGAAAGCCGCTGCCACCATATTTAATCAATTCAACAGGAATTTCCTCGATTTCTGGTGGTTTATTATTCTTTTGGCTCGTGACGGAGGAAAAAACTTCACACTGAGTTGGCGGGGCAAATGGAGGCCCTTTGGGAATATCTATAAGCTCAAATATTTAAGAGCTGTGCGGAGAACTTAGAAGAATCTCGAAATATGGTTCCCATCTTGCCCCAATTCTTCTTTCATTAATTATGATTTCTGGTAACCTTGTTTCAGGCTTTTCACTACTACACATGCTAGTTTTGTTTTGTTGCCCTGTAGTCTTACATCAAAGCTTCTCAATTTGTCGTCATAGTATTTTCTCTGCTTGATTCTAATCATCACATTTGCTACTCAGCTGAGATTTTCATAATTTTATCTCTTCGTTCTTGTTTTCCAACCTAAATAATCTATATGCACCTGATTCTTATTGCCTAATGCATCCTGGCGTTCATTAGCGTGCCAATCATTTCTCTTGTGCCGGGCTTAATGTGCAATCAATTATTCTGCCATGGTCTTCATTGCCACTTTCTCTTCCAGCCATAGCTTGTTAGTTGTGTTCGGCGATATAACTGACAGGATGAGCCAGCTGGTTGTCCAGGGTCCCCGTGAAAGTTTTGGCCACAGACGTCATTTTGAGCCTTTGGATGTCAAATTTTTGTAGAGAGCAATTATTCGCCTAATACGCTTTTGACACACAACATCGATAGTTTAGTTTATCAAGTAATAATCCAATTTACTATTGGCTCATCGATATGTACGGACTTCAGGTCGGCTCGAGGTCCAACGTTGTTGGATCAGAACATAGTCGATTTGGTTTTGTGTATTGCCATCCGGTGATACCTAGGCCATTTTATGTATCCGTCAATGTGGAAAGCAAGTCGAATGTACGACCAAATTTCTGCTTCGTGCATAGTCAACAAGGTGCTGGCCGTTGTCATTTGTTGCATCGTGGAGGCTATATTCTCCAGTCATTTCCCGATGAGATAGCTCATTCCCAACCTAAGCGCTGAAATCACCCCAAATTATTTATGTGTCGTTTAAAGGCAATGAGTCTTTCAGGTGATTGTAGAACATTTCCTTCATTTTTTCGTCCTTTTATCCAGTCGGAGTCTGTATGCTTATCAGCTAGATTTGGCTTGTTGTTCATAGTGCCAGGATTGTCCGTTGATCTGACATTCCAGAATCCAATGCTACAGTTTTTTTTCGGTTGAGAGGTCGTTTCCGTAGGTCCAATCCATACCAAGGCTCTATTACAGGTTGTGAAACAATGTAGGATTTTTCAGGGACATAGAGTTAGCCCATCAAAAAACCTCCATTCCGGAGGCATAGTTGTTTGTTTTTTATTCCACTTTGAGGCTCGGAAGACTCACTTTCACCCTCTTACGTTCGCCCATATTTTTCATATCAATCGGTGAAGAAGGTTATACATACATAGAAGATGCGTTACCTCTTTTCCAGGTAGATCTGCAGTATTAATTATACTCCAGATACCTCCTTCTTATTGTTTGTACCTTAATTGCTGGTGGTGAAACCTTGAATAATCCAATGTATGGAATGTTGATAGCTTCAGTTGCTTTAAGGACTTTCTGGAAATATTACATTCATCTGTTTCTTCTAGCCGCCAAAACACTGAGCAGTTCATCGACGTAGTACTGTTCCACTTTCGCTCGACTTATTCACTGGACGTATTTTTACGTGTATGCTAACAGCATACTGACAGACTTCGCGAAACTAGTCATCTGCTCCTGTTGAGTCAATATCTTGTTGTAATGCTATTCACCATCACTCTGGAACATGTTATCAGAAAGATACAAGTTGATACTATGAGCAAACTATAAGGTTACCCATTTTACGCTTGGGAAAGTAAAGCTAAAGAAAACACATAAAATAGTGATATGGAATCAAAATTTTTTAGTCAATATGAAGACTGAACCTTGCTATTATACGAGAAATACAACATCATTTAAATGTCCTCCACGAAACCTCTTACAAGCCTCAATCCTTTTGAGGTAATTTTAAATTACTTCTCGGCACATTTCCGTCAATATCTCGGCCATAAGAATATTGGTTTTCAATTGCTCACGATTTTGCGGATTGTTCGCGTAAACATGAACTTTCGCAAAGCCCCTTAAAAAGAAATCCAAAGGTGTTAGGTCACAGGATCTTGCGGGCCAATTGACATCACTCAACCTCGAAATTACGCGCCTTGGAAATTTCTCTTGCTAAAGTGTCCGATTAGCCTGTGTTGTGTGGCTTGTAGCTCCGTCCTGTTGGAACCACATGTTCTCCAGATCATAATCTTCAATTTCTCTCCAAAAATAATCGGTTAACGTCTGTCCATAGCGGACAGAATCGACTGTAATGGCTCCTCCTTGATCGTTTTTAAAAAAATACGGGCCAATAACACCACCAGACCATAACGCACACCAGACGGTCACTTTTTGCGGATACAAAGGCCCCTCTGCAATCACTTGAGGTTTTTGAGAGCCCCATATGCGGCAATTCTGTTAGTTTACGTAACCACTGAGTGAAAACTGAGCCTCATCACTAAAGAAAATTTTGTTCGAAAAATCGTTATCAATGGCTTGTTGTTCAATCACCCAATTCGCATACATTCTGCGTTGTGTATGGTCTTGAGGCTTAAATTCTTGAGTGAGTTGGATTTTGTACGGATGGAGATGCAAATCCAAATGCAAAAACCGCCACAATGAGCCGTAAGACAAGCCCAAATGTTGGGCACGTTGAGGAATCGACAAATTCGGTCTTCCTCCACACTTTGAGCAACGACAGTGATATTTTCAGCAGAACGAATGTTTCGATGATGCACAGGCCTCGCAATATCAATAACCAATCCAGTCTTTTCAAATTTTCTCATTGTGTTCGAAATTGTTTGCTTTGTAGGTCGATTATGTCGACCGTAATCGGCTCATAAAGCCTTAAATGTTGATACAGCAGAATCACCATTTTTATAATAAATTTAATAATTTTAACGCTTTTTTCGACTGTTAAATGATCCATATTTCTAAATGGCAAACCTTTAACTAAAAAAGAACATGCTTTGAATGACATTTAGTTTTGAAAGGTGTCAAATGGCAGGGTTATACTTTTCCTACCAGGGAATGGATAACCCTGTATTAATCACGTCAAGCTGAAAGCCAAATTCTGGACTCAGACAAATAAAGATACTCCAAGCTTGTACAACTTGAAACTGTAAAAATTCTACCTGAAAAGTTTGGATTCACATAATTGGGAATCATTTTGAAAGAAAAACTTTAGAAAAAGACAAGATCTAGCAAAGAATAAATGCCACAAATTAAGCTTACTAATTTGTGTTGCCTCTTCTAAGGTCGAAAAACCTACAAACGTCTTAAGTGTCGAAACGATAACGAACTTTTTGAGGTCAGCAAAGTAATCACGGCAGAAAAAGAAAGAAGTGACCAGACAAACGAGGCTCCACTATGTAATTTCACCGCCATCATAGAAAATATTGCTCAAGTACTGTACTCGAAAATGGAGGCCAATAGCCTCTTACTAGAGAAGAGGTTGCATAGCATAGTTGTCGTAAAGTCACACCAAGAAAAAAAAAGCTGATCCGAAAAGCGCAAAGTGCTCTAAAACGAATCGAATCAACATGAAATCGGCAAAAATATAAAATAGTTGGGTTAACAGACCTACGCTCATGTCAGAAGGGTTTTGTACCCAACTTCAAAGAAATGCAGTCACCTATGAATAACGTCAAGAAATATGTCAGAGATGTGCACGTTTATAAGAAAATCCGAGGTTTTTCTTTTTTCTTGGTCGCCATTTTGTTGCAAACCAACAAAAATCACTCAAAGCATGAATTCTCAATAATATTAATGTTATTGATCTTAATGGAAAATTTTAAGAACATCAAAGGAAAACTGCAGTGACTGATTGGATGGAAACTCCATAAAATACCAAAATCATGTGTTATTGTTGTTATAAGAGGAGAAATTTCAGACGGCTATAACTTCCGTGTATATCATTCGATTTTCATCAAACTTACAAAGTTTAAGAACCTTTAGCAGGGCTACGTAAATGTTCAATTTCGTTCAGTTTAAGGGTACCGACGCGATTTTATTGGGGAAAGCGTGAAATTCGAGTATCATACTATTGTTGACAAGGTTGAGCAAATTTCGACTTGTAAGGTATTTTCTGTTGTTGTACTCATAAACACCTACCACCATAATTTTTTTTTCAGATTTTGCGGATCACGGGTGTCCAATCGCCGAGGGGGACACAAATTTTTCGTATATTTCCCCTCCCTGCGTGTCGCTCGAAGCAAAAAGTATCATACTAAGACCTGTTTTGAAAAGCTCTCATCAAGACCTTTTATTTGATACCCATATCGGCTACCTTTGATGAATTTTTTTTTTCGGAACCACTCCCCTATATGGGGCGACCCCCCCTTAAATACCTTATAAAATTTTTTGCAGTTGAACTTTGAAGAGAGCATCACTTTACACTTGTATACAAAATTTGATGTTTCTAGCTTAAGTAGTTTGCGAGAAAAAGTGCTGTGACACACGGACGAACGGACAGACGGACAGACAAGTCGCGAAACTGATAGGGCTTTGTAAAATTAGTTTATAAAACCCTAAAAATGGGCTCCCTGAGCTAAATTATACAAAACACAACCGGACAAGCTGGTTAGAAGTCGCAGAGGACAAGAAGACTATAGAAGAGCAAAAGGCTAAAGAGGAGCCGAGAACTGAGCCTAAAGGGCAAACGCAGAAAGCTCCATCATCAATCATCACTAAAAGAATACGCCTAGCCCAGTCAAAGAGATTGGCATAAAAGAAAAGGCACTTGGCAGGAATGGAACGTTAGACCAGGGCTTTAAAAATGGTGGCAAAACGAGGGAAGAAAGCCTCAAAGAAACTACTTTAAAAACGTGCCAGATAATCAAGTTAATACGGGCGCCCAGTAAGAAGGAATAGTTAACGTAAGACAGGAGAGAAAAAAGCTATTATGAAGACCCCTGCAGCAAGCGTTTTTCATTAAATCGCAAAATGGTAGATTCCACCCAGGAGTGCTCCGGGATACCAGGGGAAATGTAAGGTCC
Source organism: Odontomyia ornata (assembly GCA_963969285.1). NCBI lineage: Eukaryota > Metazoa > Arthropoda > Insecta > Diptera > Stratiomyidae > Odontomyia > Odontomyia ornata. Next base: position 133,028,031 of record OZ017740.1, read on the forward strand.
GAAGATATCAATACTGCTACTAACGCACCAACCCAGTTGGGCCATATACTGGTCAAATTTTGAGCAGAGATTGACAATAAAAAAGTATTATACGGTGCAGTAAAGAAGGTCCTTTGCAAAATTATAACTGTAGCATGCCTTGAACCGATGGTAGTAATTGAAATAAGAGACGTCCATCATCATAAGGGAGCTCTCTAGCGTGGCCAGGATCAAAGTTAGACTGACACTAGAAAACAATAGGCAACAATGCATGACCATCATTAAATTGTCCAAAAATTGCACTCAACAGCTTCCGAATAATATCAAAGCAAGAACAGGGTAGATTATCGATTAGATATGGCAAAGAGCAGCGCATCTTCAATGATTAAAGACATTTTTAATTTCATTTTATCTTCGAATTGATTCAACAAAACATATTTGGATTTGAATATAAAACGAACGGCAATCAATCAGTCAATATAAATGACGGATGTATGTAGGTCTTTGTTTATATCTAGAAAATAAAGTTTCGATCATATTTTATTAAAGCATGCCTTTCTATAAGGTAAATTTTTCAAAAGAAATTTAACCATTCCGGAGAGTACTCTATATACTCTTTATATATGTATATATATATATATATATATATATATATATATATATATATATATATATATATATATATAATATATCAAAGGAAAACTGCAGTGACTGATTGGATGGAAACTCCATAAAATACCAAAATCATGTGTTATTGTTGTTATAAGAGGAGAAATTTCAGACGGCTATAACTTCCGTGTATATCATTCGATTTTCATCAAACTTACAAAGTTTAAGAACCTTTAGCAGGGCTACGTAAATGTTCAATTTCGTTCAGTTTAAGGGTACCGACGCGATTTTATTGGGGAAAGCGTGAAATTCGAGTATCATACTATTGTTGACAAGGTTGAGCAAATTTCGACTTGTAAGGTATTTTCTGTTGTTGTACTCATAAACACCTACCACCATAATTTTTTTTTCAGATTTTGCGGATCACGGGTGTCCAATCGCCGAGGGGGACACAAATTTTTCGTATATTTCCCCTCCCTGCGTGTCGCTCGAAGCAAAAAGTATCATACTAAGACCTGTTTTGAAAAGCTCTCATCAAGACCTTTTATTTGATACCCATATCGGCTACCTTTGATGAATTTTTTTTTTCGGAACCACTCCCCTATATGGGGCGACCCCCGCTTAAATACCTTATAAAATTTTTTGCAGTTGAACTTTGAAGAGAGCATCACTTTACACTTGTATACAAAATTTGATGTTTCTAGCTTAAGTAGTTTGCAAGAAAAAGTGCTGTGACACACGGACGAACGGACAGACGGACAGACAAGTCGCGAAACTGATAGGGCTTTGTAAAATTAGTTTATAAAACCCTAAAAATGGGCTCCCTGAGCTAAATTATACAAAACACAACCGGACAAGCTGGTTAGAAGTCGCAGAGGACAAGAAGACTATAGAAGAGCAAAAGGCTAAAGAGGAGCCGAGAACTGAGCCTAAAGGGCAAACGCAGAAAGCTCCATCATCAATCATCACTAAAAGAATACGCCTAGCCCAGTCAAAGAGATTGGCATAAAAGAAAAGGCACTTGGCAGGAATGGAACGTTAGACCAGGGCTTTAAAAATGGTGGCAAAACGAGGGAAGAAAGCCTCAAAGAAACTACTTTAAAAACGTGCCAGATAATCAAGTTAATACGGGCGCCCAGTAAGAAGGAATAGTTAACGTAAGACAGGAGAGAAAAAAGCTATTATGAAGACCCCTGCAGCAAGCGTTTTTCATTAAATCGCAAAATGGTAGATTCCACCCAGGAGTGCTCCGGGATACCAGGGGAAATGTAAGGTCCGAAGATATCAATACTGCTACTAACGCACCAACCCAGTTGGGCCATATACTGGTCAAATTTTGAGCAGAGATTGACAATAAAAAAGTATTATACGGTGCAGTAAAGAAGGTCCTTTGCAAAATTATAACTGTTGCATGCCTTGAACCGATGGTAGTAATTGAAATAAGAGACGTCCATCATCATAAGGGAGCTCTCTAGCGTGGCCAGGATCAAAGTTAGACTGACACTAGAAAACAATAGGCAACAATGCATGACCATCATTAAATTGTCCAAAAATTGCACTCAACAGCTTCCGAATAATATCAAAGCAAGAACAGGGTAGATTATCGATTAGATATGGCAAAGAGCAGCGCATCTTCAATGATTAAAGACATTTTTAATTTCATTTTATCTTCGAATTGATTCAACAAAACATATTTGGATTTGAATATAAAACGAACGGCAATCAATCAGTCAATATAAATGACGGATGTATGTAGGTCTTTGTTTATATCTAGAAAATAAAGTTTCGATCATATTTTATTAAAGCATGCCTTTCTATAAGGTAAATTTTTCAAAAGAAATTTAACCATTCCGGAGAGTACTCTATATACTCTTTATATATGTATATATATATATATATATATATATATATATATATATATATATATATATATATATATATATATATATATATATATATATATATATATATATATATATATATATATATATATATATATATATATATATATATATATATATATAGCTCATCATACTGTCAATCTTTTGCGCACAAAACTCGGAAATCGTGCAATCAGCTGCCTTGGCGGGCGATGTCAGTTGGCCGCATCGAAGCTGCGATTTATTTGACACCGTTGGATTTTTTTTATTGAAGCGCTGTGAAAGATCGATGTTATGTGGGAAATCCACGAACTATTTTTGCACTGAAATTGAATATTCAACAAACGATTGCTCAGGTAGGCCCAAAACTATCAATAATGCCTTGGAATGCGTGATAGCCATATAAATGGAATTGTATTTCACAATTAACGGAAATAAAGCCAAAATATTAGAAAAAAAAAATTATTTTTGCTAATTTTATTGCATTTTTGAAAAGAAACTTGTATCTGCACCCCCATATAAAGGGTGGTAAATCAAAAAGCTTTCAGATAATTATGTTAATATTTTTTATTATAATAGAAGGATCTATGACAAATATTAGCGCACCAAAATATTTCCAAAATACTTGCCACGGCTACGGTGGCATACTTCTATCGGTTGGTCCATATTTTCAATTATCTCATCCTTAAGTTCTTGAATTGTTCTTGTCTTATTGATGTACACTTTTTCTTTTAAATGTCCCCAGAGGAAGAAGTCCAACGGTGTCAAATCATATGATCGTGGCGGCCAATTACCATCGCCACAACGTGAGATAAGACGGCCATTGAATTTCTCGCGCAAAAGAGCCATTGTTTCGTTGGCTCTGTGGCAAGTGGTACCATTTTATTAGAACTACATATCGTCTAGGTCCATTACCTCAACTTCTGGCCACAAGAAGTTTGTTATCATCTCGCAATAGTGAACACTATTCACGGTAAGTCCTTGGGCGTCCTCATTTACAAAGAAGTACGGCCCAATGACACCACCAGTCCACTCTTTCTCACTGTTTTTGGATGCATCGGCTTTTCAACAATTACTCGTGGATTCTCATTTGCCGAAATGCGGCAATTCTGCTTGTTAACAAATCCACTGAGGTAAAAGTATGCCTCGCAGCTGAAGATGATTTACTTTGTAAAGGCACTATTCCCTACTGTCTGCTCAACTAACCATTCGGCGTATCGCCGACGTTTGAAATGGTCAGTAGGCTTCAGCTCTTATGTCAATTGAACCTTATAAAGGTGTAAATTCATATCTTTATTCAAAATTCGCATCAGTGATATTCGCGAGATGTTCAATGGTTGGACACGACGACCAGTCGGGGTTGACGGCTCTTCCGCCACACTATCGCAAAGAATAGCAATGTTTTCCGCAGAACAAAATAGGCCAGCATACACAGGTGATTTTGTATTTCCTACAGACGTGGTTTGCTGAAATTTGCGCACAATTTTCCCGGCTGTGGACACATTTGGTCGATTATGCTGACCAAAAAGTCAAGAGGTGTACGAAATGCATTTTGATTTGAACGCCCATTTTCGTAAAAGGCTTCAACAACCTTAACGCGCTGCTCAATTATGTACCTCTACATGGTTAAACTTGTCAAACACTGAAACAATTAAATGTCAAATTAAGTTGGGCGGGAAACTTTTCGTTTAAGTGTGACTCACAATTAACAACGGGCATTATGGTTGGACCACCCTTTTTATACAGCGGTACAAAATAAAAGGTGTAAGCAGTTTTTTTATAAAACATGCTTAATTTTCGAACTTGTCTTTACTATCCCTAAGAAATTAAGTTTGTTTTCAAAATAAACACACTTCATAAGGAACAACAAAAGGCTTCACAAACCTAAAAAAAACAGAATTCAGCTTATGCATAAAATGTACCAATTTTCAAATGACCAGAGTAATAGGTGTGTCCAGCAAACGTCATGGTTACAATAACAAAGAAATTTTGACAGTTACAGACTTTTTTTATACAGAATTATGTAATGTGACGCCTACGCCCGGGAATCGAAGTGATTCCGATCCCGAACCCTGGCAATGCCCCCCCACAGTTGCCATCAAAACACTATGCCACTGGCAACCAATAAAAATGCCCATTGCCGCCATATGGCGTTCCATTCCGCGTCAGTTGCGACGACTCCCAGTCCACATCTGTTTTGTCGGTGGTTGTCAAAGTGACAGTCCGACGCAACAGGTGGAGGAAAAGCGTGGGAAGGATAACCTCCGATATCATTGGAGTGTCTTTCTGATGTCCTTTTGAGGGCTTTTCGGGCGTGATAGCGGTGCTGCAGCTAACGGAGGGCTGGTTGCTTCTGCGTTTCGGAAGGGGTTAATACATGTGGCCAGATTCGAGTACTGATCCAACCGATCCGAAAACCCAGAATTGAGAAGGGACACCAACGAATTAAAGAAAGCACCAAACATTGTCCGAGGGAATGACATGATCTACCAGCGCGGATCAACTTACGGCAGATGATAATGAAACAAGTTGGGTAGACAGACCTATGCTCATGTCAGAAGGGTTTTGTACTCAACTTACAAAATGCAGTAGCCAACAACGAATAAAATCAAGAAACATGTCAAAGACGATTTTATTGGAGAAAATGTGAAATTCGAGGATCATACTATTATTAACAAAGTTGAAAGAATTGTGACTTCTGAGGTATTTGTTTTACTTATACCCATAGATATCTACCTTGATAATTTTTCCAGATTTTTTAGAAACACATTTTTCATTTTATTGAATTTAAGGGTACCGTTTGGATTTTATTCAAGAAAACATAAAATCGATAAATCATACTATTACTAACAAAGTTGAGTGAATTTCGACTTCTCATGTATTTGTTGTTGTTGTACTCATTAAGGCCTACATTCATGATTTTTTTCAGATTTTTCGGATGGAAGGTTTCCAATCGCGAGGGGGGGGGGTACGCGAAAAGTTCGTACATTTCCCCTTCCCCTGCCCCCCTCGGTATTCAAAAGGCAATTTTAAGACTTGTTTTAAAAAGATCTCATTGAGACCTTTCCAATGACACCCTATTCGACTACCAATGGTGAAATTTTTTTTTTTGAGGGGTCACCTCCCTATACGGGGAGACCCCCCTTAAACCCCTTTGAAAAATTTTTCCACCCTTGAACTTTCAAGAGGTTACCACTTCTGACCTTTTCACAAAGTTTCATGGCTGTAGCCTCTATAGTTTCGGAGAAAAAGTGCTGTGACATATAGACGGACGGACAGACGGACGGACGGACAGACGGACACAGGTCGTGATTGCAATAGGGTTTTGTATTTTAGTACAAAACCCTAAAAAGGCCAAGCTCGAGTTAGAGTTCCTGTGACAGTTTTGAAGCATGCCTTGTCGAGGGAGGTAACCTATTTATGGATAAATATACAGTCGGATATTTGGAGGCTAGCAAGTAAGTTTCACGATAAAATATCAGCAGTGCCCACGTCATTCATTTGACGGAATAAGTTCCGGAGCTAAATATAAGTTGCACACCATCTTGCCATTAATGTCGTACGACAGATTAAACCTAGTTTTGGGAGCTGTTTCCGAAAGTTAAGGTAGATTATGCAAAAAGAACTTGATGAGCTAGATGTGCCAACAGAGGAACGTTGCACCAAAATATGTCGAGTGAATGTGGCCGCTTACATTATTCTATGCTCTTCAATCGGTGGCTTAACTATGATGTTTTGCAAAGCGTTAGGGCCTTCTATTCGGGATACCATATTAGGAAAATCGAATGACTTTGGAACATGGCTTCCTTGGATCTTAATCCTAGCGACAGATATGTGTATCGCTGTGCAAATGAACTATTTGAATAAAGCCTTGGATATTTTTAATACAAGTGTCGTTACACCAGTATAGTACGTAATGTTTACCACTCTCGTAATTGTAGCATCTGCAATTTTGTTTACAAAAAAAAAAAAATGAACTCCTAGACTGAATGAAGGCAAAGAAATAGAAATCTTCATAACTTAAACAAAAAACGGTTTTCCTCCGATCAACGAACGCTGCCATTTTATGGTATGGTAACAGTTTATAATTATTGTAAAAATATTTTCCCAATAGGGAGCGCTTTTTGTTTTAAACAGTAAACCTAATCGCTAATGAACCTAACAATTGAAAGGAGCTAGCAAATCAGGAGAAATGTGTTTAGTTAATGTACTCTGCGTCCTAGAAGATCTATATTAAATATCCAAAATAAGAATGTAGAAATTCAACTCAACTACTTTCAAAACCTACTTAAAAAGGAAGGAAATAAAACCCATACTGAAACTTTGTAAAGCAAATATTTAGAGTAACAATTAATGAATACCATTTAGAAAAGAATTAAAAAAATTAAATGGAAAGCAAACAACACATTGTACAAGATCTAATATTACTTTTCTAGTTGTTTAAAAGGAAAAAATGAGACATTTGATGGACAAGAGAAAATTTTAAGTTTTATGCTGGGAAATGAAAAAAAAAAAAATTTGATATTGATTGATTGATATACTATGTCGGAAAATAAAAACAAGTAGGAATGGAAAATAAAAACAAATAGGAAAGGAAAATATAAATGAAAGAGAGATGCTATGAAATGTTGGAGATAACTTAATTATTAATGAAGGTATTAAGATAAAAAGGACACAATGTGTTTTTGCTCCTCATATTTGTAAATTTATTATTTTTTATCAAAGATTATTAAAAGTCTAAAGTAAAGAAAAGGAAAAAAAAATTAAAGACAATCGGAAGTGTTTTCAAGTAAAGGTGAACGGTGAATAAGGTTAGATGATTTGCAACCAGTATAAATTCAAGGAATTGTGGTGGGAAAATCGAATGAAAAAGAGAAAAATGCAGCAAACGTATTTTGAAGCGATCTACTACTTTATTTGGTCCTTTCTATTAGCTAGTCGAAGTCTTAAAGGCCTGAATTCAAAAGGAATCGTAAGCGAGTCGATTTATTGCAATTGAAAAATGGTTGAAAAGAAAAATTAAGAGAAATGTTGAGCATGAGTTAGAGTTAATTATAGAATTAGGAAATCTGCAGAAACATTACAAGTTAATGTCAGGTCCCTCATGCAGCAACTACATTATATGTACACTATTTAAGAATAATTGTGAAAAATGTCTTATCTAGTGATTCCATTTATATTTTCCTCTCTTATTGCAAATAGTTATTTGCAAATTCACAAGTGAATTATTTATAGTTAGTATGCCTTACAATGTACATGATGTTGTGTACAAGCCTTCTGAGTTTGCAATGAAAAATCGTTTTTAAAATTGATAAATGAATTTACTTGAAAGTACAATTGAACAATACTGTAAATAAAATATAACAAAACAGGCTAGGTTTATAAGTATTCACAATTGAAATTTATTTTCATTATCACTGAAGAGATTAGAAATTGCATTTTGTATGGATGTTTTTTTTAACTTATTCCTTGTTAGAAATAGCATAACTTGATAGTTTTTACATCCTATTTATGAAAGGATAATACATTCTATGAATTTTTTTATTTAACGGTTCATATTTGGTTGAATTCACTTTTATTGAATATTTTCATTATACAGTTTGGTTATATACAATTAATTTAATTCTGTAAATCTCTTGTACCATATTTGTGATCCCGTAAGGTTATCATTTCATTTAAATATTTAAAGTTAATAATAAAGTGTTTATATTGTATTTTTACGTAGTAAAGCAGTTATATGATGGGTTTAAAAGAAAAGAAATAAACAAATCATGAATTGCTAACTACTTAACGACTTTCCTTTTCAGTGGGTCGTTTTGTTTCAGCGGGAAAGTGATTGCAGGGTAGGTATGCCGTCGCGAGGGTAGGATTTCGAAAAATCCGCTGAGGTCGGTTTCGCGTCGTGCGCGGTACGCGGTACCTTTGTTGTTTTGTCGCTTTATTAGAGTAATTTTCGTCGGGTTGAGTTAGAGTAGCATACTTTTCGGTACCGCGTCGGAAATTCGGGAACGCGAAGTGAAAAGGAGATATTGTTCTTTGACTGGTTATAGAAAGAAATACGGAGTAACGTAAAGTAGGTTTCTTCTCCGTGTGGTTTTGTTTTGTAACGCGTTTATAAACGGGCGTATATAGGTGGCTGAAAATATGTAAATGAGCGTAACCCATTCGGAGACCCGCGACCGAAATCCTCTCCGAACTAGCTGGCCGACAAGCAGCCACCGCGTGAATGGGCTACGGTGCACGGGTTGGTTGACCGGTTGGAACCATCCATTGGCACTACTCAGACTTAACGTCTAGAACCGATGAGAGGTCGGTTCCGCGGTCGGACGTAAAAAAAATGTTTAAAAATCATTACAATTATTTAGACGCATCTAAAACTCTAAATAACCGCCATTATTCTTAAAAAAATGTTCGCTTCGTCCTGGCACAGACGATATCAACTTCCCACAAGCTTCCACAGAATTATTGGGTCAAACTTTTTGAATATGCTTCCAGAATTGGGCTTTGTTTTGGCGCACCGTCTTTAAAACTTCCCATTTAAGCTCATTTAAGAGATTCTCAAAAGGATTGAAGTCAGGAGTTTGACTTAGCCGCTCAAAGACGTCCACGTTATTTTCTTGGAATTATGCTTTGGCTAATCAAGATGAATGGTTTGGATCATTGTTCGGCTTAAATTTCCACAACGATGGCACATTATCTTCAGCATATAGTAGTATTACTGTCTTCAACAAATCTTTGTACATGATTCTATCCTTTATGCCATCAGTTCTATGTGTCGGATCTACATCCTACATCTTGCCATCAAAAACAGCCGCATATTATCACGCTGCCACTTTCATGCTTCACCATTTTTCTTTTTTTTTGCCTTGAAAACCTACAATGAAATTCTTTCCTTTTCGATCAACAAACGTTTCTTTCCACATCGTTACCAAATAAATTAATTGTTTCATCGCTCCAGAAGATATTGCACCATTTTTTCTCAACCTGCAAACCACACCAGGCTCTCTTCCTCAAATTTTCAATTTTAAGAAGAGGAACTTTTCGAGCAACCCTACCAGGATGTTTTCATCTTACTGATTGCCGTCAAAGCAAGCAGGTACTTGAAAAATGCTGGGAGTTCAACATAGACGTACACCAAATTTTCGTTGATTTTAAGCAAGCATACGACAGTATTGATCATAACGTAATGTGCCAAATAATGTTTTACTTTAGCGGCCCTGCAAAATTAGTTCAAAATCACATTTATGTCGATGACCTCCTAGGTGCGCATCAATAACCAACTCATTGATGCCTTTGTCACAAATATTGGACTAAGACAGGGAGATGGGCTGGCCCCATTGCTGTTCAATTTGGCTCTGGAGTAAGTCATAAAGAAGCTATCTGTCGATACACGAAGTACATTAATACACTAACCGAGCCAAGTAGTAACCTATACGGTCGACATCAACATTTCGTCACGGTCATTAACAACTGCCAAAGAACTTTTCCAGAAACTCGAAAGCGAAGCAAAACTAGTAGGGCTACAAATCAATGACAAAAAAAAACAAAGCTCATGATACAGTCGGAGAAAAATACCGCAAATACACAAAATACTAATACAGTATCCAATATTTGAGAAAATTTTCGTATTTAGGTGCCAAAATAACGAGAACCTGTAATGAAAGAGACAAAATACGGCGAAGAATAAAACTCGCAAATAAAATATTTTATTCAGTTTTCACGATCTTGAAAACGAGCTGCATACACAGGAAAACAAAGCTCTTAATATACAAATCTGTGATGAGACCTGTGTTATGCTATCTGTTTGAAACATGGACCCTAACCCAAATATCCGGAAATACATTGATCGGCTTTGCGCGGCAGGTCCTGAGGTGAAAATCCCTTCTTGTTTTTCATAAATTAGTACTCGTATGGAAATATCACCAAAATTGAGACCCTGTCTTACCAACGCAACTTTAAAAACGAATGATTGAATATCATTAAAGTTTGTTTGAATAACATTTTTCGTTAAACTCCTCATAAGTCTCCCTCTTGCTACTATTACAAACTTGCTCCATAAGAAAATAAAATACTGAATCGATATCGAAGTGCGTCTAAATTTATCTCAATTTTCAACATCTTCAAGAAAACCATTTGAAGACAATACCACTTCAAGATTTTTTTCGAATGAATAATACCAACCCACTCCCAAGCATTTTGGATCCGGTAAATTGTCTACGAAACCTTTCATCAATATCTCATTTAAATCTCAAAAACCTATCAAACATCATTTCACCCCTTTTGGTTGCTACGTATTGAATGTTTATCCCCCAAAGTGCCAAAAACATCATTCAAGCATGAATCAATTTTATCAGCTTCAATGAGAATAGTCGACTTGAAGATTTTTTCTTGCAAGGCTATCAATGAAAATAAGCAGCAATCATAGTAGTAAATTTGAGGGAGCATTGAATAATCATTTAAAGGTTACCTTTTCTCAGATCAAAATTTGAAATCAATAAAAACATTAGAAGAGACATAATAATGCCTAGAGAAAGTTTGTAAGAATTACAAATTATGCCAAACAAATTTAAAGAAACTGTCATCTCTATCCCTACCAACAAATTGCCGTCAAATTGAAACAACACTTACTGAAGTCACTGTCAAGAAATTAAAGAGTCAAAGCTTTCACAGCGGGAGCAAATTTCATTCGCACATCAAAATTTACTGGGACGTGATTTTCAATATTTTATTTTTGGGTTTGGTTAGATCCTTCAGTTGAAAAGGTTACTTTGAGCATGGTACGTACATCAAGTGGATTGTGATTGTCACTGACACTCTTATGATCCGCTGCTGGTGGTAGGTGGTCCTTATGCGCAACGTAATGTCATTGAATGACACACTTGAGTTGATGCGAAAAGGGTTTCGTGTGCTTCTAAATGTAAAACAAAGAATATTGATGAAATAAACACATTAGGGAGGAAATTGAATCAGAGCGTGATATTTTGCCTTTGATGTTTCGTATATGAACAACTCCTGATAATTATAAACTTCCTTAAATTATGAAAAGTTACATGATTTGATATTATGAAGGCTTCAAAAATGAATTTGAAAGAAAAAATCGATTTTAATAACAATTCTTTATCCAGTGAGTCACAAAAATTAAGCAGGAGAGCCGAATGCACATTAATTATAACCTTAATACTTTAATTTATTTTACTAGAGCAAGAACTTTTTTCATATTTTCGTTTAATGTTTCGAAATTGTAAGGAAACATGACTAACAGAAAAAAAACTTGTGTTCTCTTAAAGCTAATTTACACTATAATAATTTAGCTTAGTCTTAAACCTAACTAACGTTTCAGCGCTGACGTTTTAGCCTCATCAGCGTTGACAGCGACTGTATATTATTGTCGCAACAGCTACTGTTTATTATTAGCGTTGGGTGCTGCATCGAAAGGCTCATCAAATAAATTAGTTTTTGGTAAAAGTTTTTCAATTCTTATTATTGTTAAATTTTCTACGGGGTAAACCTCAGCCAACAAATGCATTTTTTGTATAGAGAAATTAAAATGCTTCTCTTACTTTGTAGCGCTACAGTGATAAACTGTCATCGTCGCCTAAGTCAGGCCAGCGTTTCCTCGGCTGGTCTCCACCCTTCTTCCAATGAATACCTTTTTGGATATCCGTTGCTCGTCCATAGGATTCATGTGGGCAGCCCATTGCAGCTTCCGCACTCTTACAATCGTTAAGCCGTCCTCATTTTTGAAGAAGTACGGCCCGATGACGCCTCCAGCCCATAAACCGCACCAAACATTCACTTTTTGTAAATGCATCGGCTTTCCAACAATCACTCGTGGATTTTCATTTGCCCAAATGCGGCAATTCTGCTTGTTAACGAATCCACTGAGGTGAAAGTGTGCTTCGCCACTGAAGATGATTTTCTTTATAAAGTCACCATTCCCTTTTGTCTATTCTACCAACCATTCGGCGTATTACCGATGCTTGAAATGATCTCTAGGCTTCAGCTCTTGAGTCAAGCGTGTAAATTCAAATCTTTATTCAAAATTTGCATACGTGATATTTGTGAGATGTTCAATTGTTGGGCACGACAACGAGTTGATCTTGGCGGCTCTGCTGCCACACTATCGTGCAGAACAGCAATGTTTTCCGTAGAACGATCTGGGCGAGCATGCACAGGTGATTTCAAGTTTCCTAAAGACCTGGTTTGCTGAAATTTGCACACGATCATCCCGATTGAGGACACATTTGGTCGCTTATGCTGACGGAAAAAAAATTACGAAGGGCACTTTGATTTGAACACCCATTTTCGTAAAAGGCTGCAGCAACCTTAACGCGCTGCTCAATTGTGAACCTCTCCATGGTCGGATTTGTTGAATACTGTAACAAAGAAATGTCAAATTAAGTTGGACGAAAAACTTGACGTTAAGGTGTGACTCACAATTAACATCGTGCATTATGGTTGGACCACCTGTTGTATATATATATATATATATATATATATATATATATATATATATATATATATATATATATATATATATATATATATATATATATATATATATATATACCTACTACTGTGTCCAAAAAATACAGTGACATTTGAATTTAAACTACGCACGTCGAAGGATTTTTAGAAGTATTTGTTTTTAGGTTGGTAGTACTGTCAGTGACATCTATGTTAAATTATTATCATCAGTGTTTGAGATACGCGTCGTTTTGTGAGCTGCTAAAAGTAAGTTTTTCGTTTTTTCCTATCTCGAAATTTGTTGAATTTGCATTAAATTTTGTTTGCGGAATCAATTTTCTGCTGTAGATACGTTGAAGATGGTGCAGAAAGCCTTTGGTGATGAGATTATGTCTTAAAAAAATGTTTACAAGTGGTATTGTGAGCTCGAAGCCGGCCGTGAATGTGTCGAAGATGAAGAGCATCCTGGGCGACCATCAACCTCTTCTCTTTTTCGATTATCGTGGTGTCGTGCATTATGAATTCCTTCCGCCGGGCCAAACAGTCAACAAGGAATATTATTTGAACGTTATGCGTCATTTGCGTAACGTTATCCGCCTAAAAAGGCCGGTATTGTGGAAAAACAATTCTTGGTTCTTACACCACAATAATGCAGCACCCCATACTGCACTCGTAATTCGTGATCATTTCGCCAAAAATCGACCCATATCGTTCCGCAACCACCGTATCCACCTGATCTGGTGCCGTGCGACTTCTGGCTGTTCGGCAAGCTGAAAATACCTCTCCGGGGACACTGTTTTGATACGATAGAGGAGATTCAAGCCGCAGCTAAGACAGAAGTGAAGGCCATCCCGAAAACGACGCGTATCTCAAACACTAATGAATATTTTGACATGTAAATTTGACATAGATATTACTGACAGTACTACGAACCAAAAAAAATAATTCTCCAAATCCTTCGACGCGCACAGTTTAAATTCAAGTGTCACCTTATTTTTTGTTCACAGTAGTATATATATATATATATATTGTTACATGTACAAATAATTACATGTACAAATAATTCTGCGAGCTACTGTCGCAATTGTTTTCATCGTCATTACTCGAACCCACGAGAATCCAACAAGCATGATCAACATCTGCAAGTGACGTCACTCGAACCTACCAGGTACCTTCGGTAGAACATTCGCCAATGTGCGAGAAATGGGTGAATAGGTAGAGACCCTATATAAAGGCGAGCTGAATGAATGGGGAGATCATAATTCATTCGACCGCGATAAGAAAACTGCGATATAGTGGAACGCGAAGTAAAGACAATTGATTGTTTGAGTGCAAAGTGTGTTTCGTAATAGTGAAGTAATTTAGAAGACAATTGCGATAAAAAATTTATGGACAAGTGTTAGATTTTAATTTTAATAGTGAAAATTAAAATTAGTGAAAGTGTTAACGGATTATTGTGCATTTTAGTTAATTAAATAAACTCTTTTAACTTAAATTAAAAGACATTGCGTTTTCACTTTCCCGGAACATTAAAATTATAGGCCGCGAACCAAATAACACGCGACAGTGGTGTCAAGAAGTGCGAAAGAAAAATTTTGAAAGTGAAAATTTGAACAATTTTATAGTGCACAATAGTAAAATTTAAAGAAACATTAAAAATGCCATGAAGCTTAAACTTAAAAATTAATGAATTGACCATATCGGAGCTCAAGGAGGAGTTGGAACAGCGGAATCTGGCCACACAAGGTACAAAGGCCATACTGATTGCACGCTTGCGTGACGCGATCGAGTCGGAGGGCGTGAATCTGGATTCGGGTGAGCTCTCAGATGCGGAAAAAGGTGCAGAATGTGGAGAAGTAGACACACCAAAGCCAAAGGAACCAGAAAATGCGCTGATGCAAATGTTGATGCTGATGCAGCAAGAGCAGCGACAACAGTCATCCAATTTAACTGCGAAGCTCAATGAACAGTCATCCAATTTAACTGCGAAGCTCAATGAACAGTCATCCAACTTAACGACGAAGCTAGATGAACAATCAGCGAAGTTAAATGAACAATCAGCGAAGTTAAATGAACAATCAGCGAAGTTAAATGAACAATCAGTGAAGCTGGACCAACAAGCGATCGTAATCAAGGAAGTGCAAAAACAGTCAACCGAAATAAAAGTGGAGCTCGGTAGCCTGAACAATCAAATTAAATGCGTCGAGGAAAAGGTTTACCAGGTCGAGGAGAAGGTCAGCCAAGTTGAGGAGAAAATTAACTATGAGATCAGCCAGGTCGAAGCGAGAATGAACCATGAGATGGAAAAAGTGAAAAAAGAATTGGAAGTAGCAAAGGCAGTAGTAACCGCCCCACCAGCCCCGCTTGTAACCGCAGCGCAAAGCACATCCAGAAATGTGCCAGCACCAATATTCGATGGGCAAACAGTCTGGAGTATTTACAAGACTCAGTTTGAAGCTGCCGCAAGGGCAAATCACTGGAATGAGCAGGAACGAGCAACTGCACTGATTCTTGCTCTAAGAGGCCCAGCTGCCGAGCTTTTGCAGACGATCCCCGATGAATTGCACTCAAACCCGAATGCTATAATGAATGCGCTCGACATGCGTTATGGAGACGATCATCTAAAGCAGATTTATCGGTCACAGCTAAGGCATCGGGTGCAGAAGTCTGGTGAGACCCTACAGCAGCTAGCCCAAGACATTGAGCGACTAGCACTTTTGGCTTACCCAGCCTACGGCCCAGAACATCGAGATGATGCAGCGACAGAGGCATTCATCAGCGCACTAAAGGACCCGGAATTGCAACAAGCCGTGCGTTTAGCTCAAAAGCAAACGGTTAAGGACGCATTGGCTTACAGTCTGAACTTTGAGGCAGCGAAAAATGTGACTCGTACCACTGCCCGGGTTCGTGAAGTAGTGACAGACGAGTGCAGGTGTGAACGCGTGGAAATTGAGCGAGACCCGCATGTAAATGGTGCGCCTAGATGCTGGAATTGCGGAGAGAAGGGGCACTTGCAAAGAGACTGCAAGAAGCGAAGAAAACCGAGCTATTGTCCAGGGTGTGCAGCTAGGAGGAGATCCAGACCGAGTCAGGAGCCCAGAATGGAAGCCCTTCAAACAGAGGGGTCGAGAAACATGTAAGAGCCAACTTCGTGGGGCAGAGGTTGGCTAGGAGGATCGACGTCCCCAGCACCACCATCACCGTGTCAAGACTACATCGTGGAGAAGCGGACTTATGCCTTCCGGGTCAAATTGACGGAGAACACTGCACCATAACAATCGACACTGGTGCAACCCGATCGACTATCCGACCAGACCTAGTTAGACAGCAACAACTTCACAAGGGCAGAATTTTCTCACTACGGACAGCTACGGGAGAAACTGCACCTGTTCATGGAGAGGTCAACCTCCAGATACAGTTGGGAGACCTTGTGTTCCGACATAATTTTCTGGTCGCGAACATTATGGATGACTGCATTCTCGGAATGGATTTTCTGCGACCACATGGAACCACGTTGGACTTGGGAAAACGTGTCTTGAAATAGCAGAATGTCGAAGTTCTGATGGAGGATCCCAGCGTCCAAATCCCCAAGATGAATGTAGTGGTATGTACCGACACTGATGTACCGAATTCTTCCGAAAGCATTGTATGGGCCAAGCTTGATGGTGATTCTGGAGACCACCGATCTTACCTGATAGAGCCAACGAAGACGTCCGCATTGCGCAGTTTGATTGTAGGACGAAGCCTTGTAAGATCTTTAAGGAACGGATATGTGCCGGTTAGAGTCCTTAACACCGCAGACTCAACCACGAGCATCAAAGCGGGAGAAGTCATCGGCAGCTGCCAGCCTGTTTCCACCATCACCTCTTTGGAAGCTACTCACAACCATCATTGGAAAAGGAGGCAAGACACAGAAAAAGCCAGGGAATCCACGTCTGCAATATTGAAGCAAGTCAAATTGCCGGTGCAGCTATTCAAACGAGCCTCTGATCTGGTCACCAAGTACAGTGACATCTTCTCAACAAGCCCGGATGACCAAGGCCGAACGAGTTTGGTACCTCACGTCATAGACACACAGGGAGCCAAGCCGATTCGACAAGCACCAAGACGTCTCCCTATAGCCAAACAAGGAGAAGTGAGCGCGCTGATCTCGGACATGGAAAAACAAGGCATTATTGAACCTTCTGTAAGTCCATGGGCCGCGCCTGTAGTTCTAGTAAAGAAAAAGGATGGTAGCACTCGCTTTTGTGTCGACTATAGGCAGCTTAACGACGTCACCAAGAAAGATAGTTACCCGCTCCCACGCATCGATGACATCATGGACACTTTAGCCGACGCAAAATGGTTTTCTACACTCGATCTCAAGAGTGGCTACTGGCAGGTAGAAATTGACAAGAAGGACCGAGAGAAGACCGCATTTTCAGTTGGGACCGGATTGTGGCAATTTGTGGTGATGCCGTTTGGGCTTTGCAATGCCCCAGCCACTTTCGAACGCTTGATGGAATACGTGCTACGTGGTCTAACCTGGAAAACCTGCTTGGTGTACCTAGATGACATCATCGTCATCGGGAGAACGTTCAAAGAGCATGTGCGGAACTTAGAAGAGGTTTTCTCCCGACTGCGACTGGCAAATTTGAAACTTGGTCCCGACAAGTGTACCCTTTCGCAGCTGAAGTAAAATACCTGGGACATGTCGTATCAGCAGAAGGGGTCAAAATAGACCCTGAGAAAATTGAAGCCGTGAAAAGCTGGCCAACACCAAACAACAAGCGCCAACTACGAAGTTTCCTGGGCCTGGCAACCTACTATCGAAGATTCATCAAAGACTTTGCCAAAATAGCTAAGTGTCTTCATCAGCTAACCGAGAAAAATCGTCCGTATGTCTGGAATGAACAATGCCAGACAGCCTTTGAGACCCTGAAGGAAAAGCTATGTGAATCACCCGTACTGGCGTATCCGAAACCCGGAAAAATGTTTGTGGTTGACACCGATGCAAGCAACGGCAGTATTGGAGCTGTACTCTCCCAGCAGATCAATGGCGAAGAAAGAGTCCTCTCGTATTACAGTCGAGTTCTTTCAAAAAGTGAGAGGAACTACTGTGTGACCAGGAAGGAGCTATTGGCTATAATAGAGGCCACCAAGCAGTTCCACAAGTACCTATATGGCCAGAAATTTGTTCTTCGAACGGACCATGCATCATTGAGATGGCTACTTAACTTCAAAAACCCCGAGGGACAAGTTGCGAGATGGATCGAAAGATTGCAGTCATACGACTACGAAATTGTTCATCGAAAGGGCGGAGTTCATGGAAATGCTGACGCCCTATCTCGTCGCCCATGTCCAGCTAACTGCAAGCATTGCCGACGGATTGAGGAAAAGGAACCGCCCGTTGATCTGCGACTGATAACGGCCGAATTCGATGAAGGTTGGTCATCGGAGGAGATTTGAAATGCCCAGCTAGCCGATGAAGACATCGGACCATTGCTCGTATGGAAGGAGACGGCTGGGCGACCGGAGTGGAAGGACGTTTCGATGCATGGCGCAACCCTGAAAAGCTATTGGGCACAATGGAACTCCCTACAGGTGGAGGGTGGCGTACTCAAGCGGAAATGGGAAACGGCGGATGGCAGCTCCTATAGGATGCAAACTATACTACCCAAAAGCCGAATCCACGATGTGGTAAAGGAAATGCATGAAGGATCCTCGGGAAGCCATCTTGGTGTTAACAAAACCTTAGCGAAATTGCGGGAAAGATTCTACTGGCTCCACGCTCGAGAAGACGTAGAGGACTGGTGCCGCAGATGCACAATTTGCGCTTCCGTCAAAGGCCCAAAGCGACGACTGAGAGGACAAATGCAAACCTATAACGTAGGCGTGCCATTCGAAAGGATTGCTGTTGACATCGCTGGACCCTTTCCTGAATCTGAATGGGGAAATCGATACACGCTGGTTGTAGCTGATTATTTCAGCAAGTGGCCCGAGGTCTACCCCATTCCCAACCAGGAAGCAACTACTGTAGCCGAACAGCTAGTGTTAAATTGGGTCAGCAGGTACGGCGTACCTTTTGAACTACGTTCGGATCAAGGCCGAAACTTTGAGTCACTAGTTTTTGGCGAAATGTGCGAGCAGCTGGGAATACGGAAAACGAGGACAACACCGCTGCATCCCCAATCCGATGGAATGGTCGAACGTTTCAACGGCACGCTCAATAAACACTTGGCCAAAATGGTTGACGAGAACCAAAGGGACTGGGACCGACATATCCCACTATTTTTAATGGCATATAGAGCCGCTGAACATGCATCGACGGGCCAAGCCCCAGCCAAAGTCATTTTTGGAAAGACTATTCGTTTGCCAGCCGATATAAAGTTCGGAACACCCCCTGAGAAACCCCAAACGGTCTCGGAGTACGCAAGTGATCTAAGACAACGGTTGAACCAGATACATCGGACAGTGCGAAAACACCTCGAATCGGCTACTGACCGCATGAAGACCAGGTATGATCTAAAGGCTAATCCTACTGGCTTCCAGCAAGATGACTTGGTGTGGCTTTATAACCCGCAACGGCGAAAGGGTAGGTCTCCAAAGTTGCAACATAATTGGGAGGGACCATACCGAGTTACAAAGCGAATCAACGACGTCGTATACCGAATACAGGAACATCGTAAGCCGAGAGCTAAAATGAAAATCGTGCATCTGGACCGTCTTGCCCCATATTACACCCAGGGAGAATTGACTGCAAATAGCGACACATCTTTTCGGGGCGAAAAGAACTGAGGTGGGGGCAGTGTTACATGTACAAATAATTACATGTACAAATAATTCTGCGAGCTACTGTCGCAATTGTTTTCATCATCATTACTCGAACCCACGAGAATCCAACAAGCATGATCAACATCTGCAAGTGACGTCACTCGAACCTACCAGGTACCTTCGGTAGAACATTCGCCAATGTGCGAGAAATGGGTGAATAGGTAGAGACCCTATATAAAGGCGAGCTGAATGAATGGGGAGATCATTATTCATTCGACCGCGATAAGAAAACTGCGATATAGTGGAACGCGAAGTAAAGACAATTGATTGTTTGAGTGCAAAGTGTGTTTCGTAATAGTGAAGTAATTTAGAAGACAATTGCGATAAAAAATTTATGGACAAGTGTTAGATTTTAATTTTAATAGTGAAAATTAAAATTAGTGAAAGTGTTAACGGATTATTGTGCATTTTAGTTAATTAAATAAACTCTTTTAACTTAAATTAAAAGACATTGCGTTTTCACTTTCCCGGAACATTAAAATTATAGGCCGCGAACCAAATAACACGCGACAATATATATATATATATATATATATATATATATATATATATATATATATATATATATATATATATATATATATATATATATATGTATTTATATATATATATATATATATATATATATATATATATATTTATTTATATATATATATATATATATATATATATATATATATATATATATATATTTATATATATATATATATATATATATATATATATATATATATATATATATATTTATTTATATATATATATATACTCGTATATATATATATATATATATATATATATATATATATATATATATATATATATATACATATATATATACATATACATATATATATATATATATATATATATATATATACATATATATATATATATATATATATATATATAGATATATATATATATATATATATATATATATATATATATATATATATATATATATATGTATGAAATTGAATTCTGTAACACGTAAATTTCTCTCAAGGAATTTTCACCTGGAAAGATCCTTTTTAACGGTATCACTCAATCACACTTATTCGATACCCATTGCCGCCTTCGTACTTAGTAAACAATTTGGGTAAACAGACCTTGGGTCATGTCAGAAGGGTTTTGTACCCACCGTGCGAAAACATTCACCAGCAACAAATAAAGGCCAGAAACGTGTCAAAGAGATGTGCATGTTCATAAGAAATTTGTACTTTCAACGACCGTCATTTTGTTAAAAACTAACAAAAATCATTCAAATCTTGAATTCCCAAAAAAATTATATCATTGATCTTATTTGAAAATTTCAAGAAGATCAAATCAAAACTGCAATGTCAGATTTAATGGAAAATCCGTAAAGTATCGAAATCGTGTATTATTGTTGTTGCATTTGGAGAAATTTCAAACGCCTATAACTTCCACGAATATGATTGGATTTTCATCAAACTTGGAGTGTCTTATATAAAGCTACTTAAATATCGGTCAAATTGAATTTAAGGATATTCGTACGATTTCATTGGGGAAAATATTAAATTCGAATATCATACTATTATTAACAAATGAATGAATGAATTTTGACTTCAAATGTATTTGTTGTTATTGTACTTATAAATACTTATCTCCACTATTTTTTTCAGATTTTTCGGATGACAGGTGTCCAATGGGGGGGGGGGGGGTACACAAATTTTTGGTGTATTTGCCCTTCCTGTGCGCCACCTGTAGAAAAAATACCAGTTTAAGCACTATTTTGAAAAGTCCTTATTAAGACTTTATCCATATCGGCTACCTTTGATGGAACTTTTTTTCCGGGACCACTCTTCCATGGGTGAGACCCCCCTTAAGCACCTTTTAAATTTTTTTCGTACTGAAACTTTGAAGAGGGCATCACTTTATATCTATGTACACAATTTTATGTTTGTAACTTATACGGTTTGCAAGAAAAAGTGCTGTGACATACGGACGGACAGACAGGCGCCATTTTAGTAGGTTTTTGTAAAAGTATTTAACAAAACCCTAAAAATGGCACTTAAAAATGATGTCCTCTAGTTAAATGAAAATTCGACTATGCACTTTAATGTTCATCTTTAAAGTTATGATCAGTTATAAAAGGAAAAGTATCATATTTTTAGGTCCCGATTCTCATCGGTTTTTAATATGGAGATCACTGAGTCTAGATTTCTGGGCATATAATATTAACTAGAAAGTAAGGAATCAATTTTTAAATAGAAATTAACTCTCCTCGTATAGTTCGCTATCACTCAATTCTTATTATTTCTTCAGGGAATTTCGCAAATGCAATGTGTAAAGTTTACGTGTAAGGATATTAGAGGGATAATGCATTAAGTTCACCACTAGGCGAAGAATGATTGCGGAAGAAAAAAGCATCCTGAAATTTTCCCCAATGAAATCGCTCTAGATCATGTTGAATTGTATTTATGCTGCATTTAGAAACCAGTAGAAATGACCATTAATGCAGAAAATTAAGGATACTTATCACTTTTATCATCCGTTACCAAGAATACGGTATCTCCGTCAAATCCTTGAAGAGTTTAAAATAATCGGCATTTTTCGTACGAAAGATCATTACAATTCAATTTCTCGATATCAATGTATCATATTGAACTGTCATAATATCTCTAGAGCCCTTGAAAGGATAACAATTCTGAGCCGATATATTATTGTGCAATATGTTGTCCTTCTTTTGAAATCCCTTTAATCAAAATCCTTACACGCGTCGATCAGTTATGCTGAAAAATCGGAGTGAAAGTCGGAAATTTTTTAGTTTTAACGGTAAAAGTCCTGTACCGTTAAAAGACTTTCACGTCTTTTAAATGGGTTCTAACAGAAAAAAAGATGAAAACAGAGCTCTTCGATAAATCTCCGTTCAAAAGCTATGGCGAATATGGAAAAGAAAACGACAAAACAAAAAAATATATAACCTTCTTTCCTTTGGAAGTTGGTTAAAAATGTCATACTTTATATTTATATCTACGCAGCGAATACTTTTTTCACCACTGTAGACATAATATAAACGTGAACACACACACCCACACACACACACACACACACACACACACACATATATATATATATATATATATATATATATATATATATATATATATATATATATATATATATATATATATATATATAAACATATATTGGGTTGTTCGAGAGTAGATGACAGGAACTGCATATTTCATGTAGGAGTGATTGCGTGGCTTACATTGTTATATACTGTTTTAAAGATTAGACCTTAGACTATCTTCAGTCAAAAACTGAGTGCCATAAGGAAACAGCTAGTTGATTAAAAATTAACTTGAAAATAGACACTCAAAGAGAGCATTATCGGCATATTTGATTGTTTGACTTCCGAATGGGCAAAAATTCAATGCATGCTCGAAAGAAATTGTGTGAAGTTTGTTGTGAGGACTGCTTTACTGAATTCTAGTGTCAGCATTGGTTTTCTCGCTTTCGTTCTGGAAATTTGAATGTCCGAGATGCACCACATTCTGGTCGTCCAACCACTAATGATGACAAAAAAAAAGTAACTTGCGTGTGACAACTTCAGAGATAGCAGAAAAGCTTGGCATATTGAATTCAACCGTTTACTTGCACTTATAACAGCTTGACTACTTAAGCGAACTGGGTGTTTTACTTCTACTTCTACTTCAACATACGCATGAACATATGCGACTCTTGGCTGACTCCTAACAAAAACGAGCCGTTTCTAAAAAGAACCGTAGCGGCCGATAAAAAATGGATTGTTCACGAGAATGCAGTACGAAAACAATCATGAAACAAGCAAGGTGAGCCCCCACAATCGACAACCAAAGCCAATTTTTACCAAAAGAAGATTATGCCTTCTGTATGGTGAGATTACTAGGGCATAGTCTACTTTGAGCTGCTTCCAAGAAACCAAATTGATTGATCTGAATGTCAACAGCCGTCAAAAATTCAAATCAAACGAAGAAATCAAGAGAAAACTCCCTGAGCTGGCCTATCGCTAAGGCGTGATGTTCCGTCATGATAACGCCAGATCACACATATTTTTGTACCCGGCAAAAATTAATTGACTTCAATTTAGAACTAGTGCTACATCCATCCTATAGCGCTAATTTAGTACCATCAGACTGTCATTTTTTTCCCTCCATCCGTAAAAATTTCGGTTATGATCAGGCTATTAAAATTGAGTTCTCTGCGCTTCTAAAATCCAAGGCTTCCTCGAACCTTGAACTTTTTAACTTACCAAAAGATGTAAAACGGCCATGCAACAAAATGTTCAATATATCTTCGATTGATGTTCATTGTTAACGTAATTAATTTTCCCTTGAGAAACATAAAAATTTTGCATAAAGTGAAGTCCGCAATAAGGGTATTACACTCCACTTTTAGTAATTTTTTTCACTCATTCACATGTATTTGATACGCATTGTCCTCAAAGTCAAATTCAAAGTCAAATGCGCTTTATTCAATTCTAATCGTTATAGATTTTCAAAAAATATATAGCAAATTTCAAACATAAAATTATTGAAACCAAATGGCCCAAACAGCTCTCCAAATTGACACGTTATCAATCAAAACATTAAGTCAAAACAAAAAAAACTATATCAAATTCAAATTAAGTAAAATTATTACATATTTTATGATTCAATTAAAAAAAGGAGAAAAAACAACCAACAATATTCAAAACATTTATTATAATGTTAACACAGCCGTGAACTTTTATCCTACACCTAATATGCTATAACATAATTCTAATCGAATTCAATCAAACAACTTTATCTTATACTAACTCGATGCGAACCCAATATTCCTAGCCTAAGCGTCAAGGCTTATCTCTAAACATAACATATACTCGTAACTATCCTAAATATTGAACTCTATCTCTAATTTTAAGCACAAATAAACAACAACACTAAATGTAGCAATAATGAGCTGAAGCTCAAAAACTAAGTAACGAAAAACAAAAAAGCAGAAAACAAACACGAATAATTTAGACATTGTCATTCAGCCACCAATACGTAAATTGCTCCATCTCAGCTCGACCAGCCTCAACAAATCTAGCCAATGAGTATCTACATTAGAATTGTTGGTCTTGTGAGCTCAAACTCGGAGGGTATTTTATCTTCTTATCGGTTGCCCGTCGATATATGTGATATATGATACTCACCATTAGAATTATTAGTCTTGTGAGCTCAAATTCGGAGGGTATTTTATCTTATCATCGATGGCCCGTCGATATATGTGATATATGATTGGGATACCGTCAGAATCAAAAACATATCGATTCATGTCCAAATACATGAATGTTTCTGAAGCAACGAAGCCAGTACCAGGGCAAGTCACAATATATCCGTCTTTGGGGTGGAACGGCTGTAAAATCCAGGAGTTTTCACTCATAGTTATAGATCTGGCGGTATGATTCCGAAGAAGTTTCAATATGAAGACATCGACTCTCGTCACTTTAGCAGTTCGATAAATTATTTTATTCTATATATAGTGCTTCCAATCTTTCTCTGTACAAACCAGTGGTTGCACGAAGACATTTTCTTTCAAAAACTCTTAATTTTTGCATAGTACTAGCACTCTGGTCGTTTCAAATCTGACATCCATGTCTCAAATCTGGTCTAACCAGGGTCTTCTAACAAATATCTTTGACCCTTTGATCAATTTATCTGGAATGAAAGAATCGTCGAAGGAAAATGACTATTTTTTGTGCTTTAATGAGCATGATTTTGATATATTCAGTTTAATACAGATACTGATCGAGATGATCACCGAGGTATCAAACACCAAATTTATGCGGAACCCGTTCTGAAGTACTCTCAACAGCCATAATGTGGAAATCCTTCCAATTATATAATCGGATCGCATATGTAATTGGTTCAGCAGCAAACGCTAGCAATGATTGCGTTTACGAGACATTAATATCAAAGCCGTTCAATAGCTTGTGAATGAATATTGAGAAAAGCAGAGGCACAGTAACTGTTCTCTACTTAACCCTCATAGACCTTTAAGTCGTGCATTGTCGTCAGATTTCCATCAGTTTCAACAAATTATTTCCCGTATAACATATTGCACATCATGGAAACAAGGTGTCTTGAAAACCTGTTAAGAAGGAGTTTAAAAACTAGTCCATCTAACTACACCATATCGCACGCTTTCTCCATATCAATGAGACTCTCTCTAGCTTACTTTCGTTATCGCATGGATGGTCGAATGCCTGGCAAAAAAACTAAATTGGCAATTCGGCATCAACTCATATTTCTCAATGTAGGCGTTTCATGTTTTGTTTAGTATTACTTCAAAGACTCTGCTGATGTTAGGTGGCAAAGCTGATTAGTTACACATTATTCTCATTTTCAGCATAATTTGGCACATCGTTTTTATTAAAGCTTCATGAAAATGATGGCGTATTCTTTAGTGAAAACTCAACTATTCATTTTCGTGTTCATCTTTAATGGGTCTGATCAGCTGAAGGGAGAAAAGTACCATCTTTTTAAGGCCGCGATTTCCGTCGGCCTTTAGTATGAAATACATTTATCTTGAATATTTGGACATATAATGTATAATGTTATCTAGAAATTTCCGAATAGCGATTGACTATATGATTTGCAGCCTCTCAAGCCTTATTTTTTATTGGACGAATTTTTTTAATTCTACGTAAAACATCTTCATCTAACGATATAAGGGGGCTCTTTTAATAAGTTCATCAAATCAATCATGAAATTTTTCCCAATGATACTGCTTTAAATCATCTTGAATTGAAGCATTTATGCGGCACATAAGAGTAGAATTATTTCATTGGTTATTCTCGATAGAGATGATTGATTTAAATATGCCATTTCTTGAGCAAATTCAGTATGCTAACCATTTTTTCATACGTCATCAAACGATTCTGTGTCTTTCATCAAATCCCTGAAGAGTCGCAAAATAATTGGTATATTTCGTAAGAAAGTGCATTAAAATTAAATTACTTGACCTTAATGTACAATATTTAACTGTTCATGTCCACAGAGTCCTAGAAAGTATTACAATTCTGTTCCAATACATTTTATTCCAATATATTGTTCTTTGTTTGAAATTTCTGCAATGCAAATCCTTATAGGCGTCGATCAGTTATACAAGTACTGGAAAATCGGGGAGAAAGTCAGAACTTTTTTAGTTTTAGCAGCAAAGAATATTTACCGTTATTTGGTAATTGTAAGAGTTCGATAAACCTTCATCCATACGCAAATAAAATGTCATAGTTCAATAAACCTTTACTAAAAACTAAATTCATTCATAATCAAAATCTAATTCATATGATTAGTTCATTAACTAAATTCAAGACTTTCTCATCAAAATCAAATTCATGTGAATTCATTAACATTGAAATCAATTTCAAAGTTTCTTTCGAGTCAGCACTAACTTCACATGAAGTTCAAGTTCATTCACACCTTTCTTGTATAAATTTTCATTTGTTTCCGCCGAATGCAATTCCATAAATGCAATAATACTTGCGCAAGCATAATTAGCTTACGCCAGCATATTTCCAATAGGATCATTGTATGTTAAACAAAATTGTTAAGAAATGCAAAGTAAGATATTATGTAGTATTTAAGACCATGAACGGAAAATAAAAGCCTACTCGTTAAAAGAAAAATTCAAGCGTAATTTATTTAATCTGATCTGGTTTAAAATCAGATCACTATTTAAAACAGTCAATATCTGACATAAAGTTAGATATTTTGGTGAAGTTGATATTTGACAAGGTTAGATATCTGAACATTTTTTGGCCCATCGAGCAGAACAAAGGATTCGCAAATCAAAAAAAGCAAGTACGTCCAGTGGGGTCAAGGTACAGAACAACCATGTGAATCAACACAACTTCTGGAGCATTCTGTTGGCAACGGCAATCATCAATGTAAAAGATGCGTACGGACAGTACGTAAAATTTAAAGTACTATTGGACCAAGGGTCACAAAATCCTTTTGTGACTAAGGAAGCTGCAAGGATATTGGTAATTGAACAAGACAACGTCAATATCATCAGATCTGGGATTGGCAGCTCAACAAGAAAGTGTCAGGGGCCAATCCCATTGAAAATCAAGGAAAAATGAACAAATAAAATAATCAACACCAATGCTTTAATATTGGATCGTATAAGATCTAATTTACGTTCAACGACCATCAATCAGATCAAGTTGAATTGTGATACTAAGGAACTACCTGATCTGAACTACAAAATCAGTACAAAAATTGATATACTTTTAGGATGTGTATGTGTATGGAGACTTCAAGTCATTACGATGGTAAGCTTTGCGGAACTCGGCCTTACCCTCCGGGAATTTTGGGAACAAGAAGAACCCGAATGAAAGAAATTTCCAACGGAAGAAGAACAAGAAATAGAGGTTCACTATCGCCGCACCACCCAACGACTCGAAACCGGAAGATTGCAATTGGAGGTTCCATTTAAGGGAGACCCACGTACACAATTAGCAGTATCACAAAAATCGGCGATAAAACGATACTGTGCAATGGAAAAGCGTTTAATGACAGATTCAAGGCTGATGGAAGAATACAACAAATGCCACTAGGACTATTTGGAAGAAGTACCGAAAAATGAAGTCAGTAATCCATCCTATTATTTACCTCACCATGCGGTTACTAAGGAAACTAGTACCACTACAAAGGTCCACGTCATGTTCAATGCATCTGCAAAAACGGCATCCGGCAAGTCACTAAATGACATTTTATTAGTAGGAGCAAAAACACAGGACACCTTGGTGACACCACTATTATGGTGGAGATTATATCCAGTAGTCCTTACATCATCATCATCCTTCCGCAACGATGACGAAATCCCAGTGCACCATTGGGCAGACTCAAGTGTCGTCCTCTCTTGGCTTAGTGACCACCCGGCCTGTTGGAACACTTACGTTGGGAATCACGTAAGTGAGATACATTCAGCCAGCATCATCGCTCAGTGGCACCATTTATCATCCGGAGACAACCCAGCTGACTGCACATCACGGGGACACTCATCCACTCAACTCAAGGACTTCAACCAAAGACATGTAAACAAATGGACGAGCAACGAGCATCTGTGTACTCGTCCATGTGAGAAGCAAATTCGCCACATAAATAAGTTATAAATAACTTACACTCTCGAAACTAAATGATTCCCTCTGCTTCTCCTTCCCCTTTTTTTCCAGACAGATTTTCTTTTCTCTCTTCAGAAGAATCGCTTCCCCCACTGACACCCGCGCACACCAACGAAATTTCATTTCACGTGCACACGATCGCGCCTTCGTTATCATTCGGAAAACAGTTTGAGTACAAACAACAAACGACTCTCACGGAAAACTCGAACGTCAAAGCAAAAGAAAATCGAAAAGAGCGCGAAACACGCGGGAAAACTCATGTGTCAAAGCGGATAGAAATTTCGTAAATTTTTAATTAAAACAGTGAATTAAAGTTCCGATTACGTACACGCGATCTTTGAAATGAAAAACTTTTTAGATGTGGACGTGTTTCGCCGTGAATAGAGTGCTAAATTAAAAGCATATCACCTCAAACCTCAACTTCACACAACTTTAGCGAAGGTTGCCAATTGCTTCGGCTCTCACGACCGGTTGCGGATCCAGTACTCTCTATATCTATGACATCAACCTATGGTGGAATGACCCAAGTGTCATACAGTTTCCTAAAATAACGTACTCAAAATTAGCTTATAATCACCTTACTCCATTGGAAAGGAGGAAGGCGGCTCTTACGGTAATATAAGAAGGGAACAATAGCATAATACATCAATTTTCAAGCTAGTCTAAACTCTTAAGGGTTATAGCACATCATCGCATGCAACAGGATAGGTTTAAATAGTTCTTTTTGGCACAAGAACTATAAGAATCAAAACTGGTATGCGTCAAAATTGCACAGCAGGAAGTCTTCGACGCTGAAACCAGAAGATTGACCAAAAATAAACAAATCGACTCTAACTCAAGAGTTTTGCAACTGAACCCGTACTTGAACACCGATGGTGTCCTCAGCGTAGGCGGACGACTCCACAATGCAGCCATTAGTATAGCGGAAAAGCATCCAATCATATTGCGTCATCAGAGCAAGTTGTCCGAAATGATAATCAGCTACTTCCATCAAAAAACGCTACATGGACCAGCGCAACTAACATTGGATGCCGTACACAAAGAATTTTGGATCATAGGAACGCCACAGATGGTAAAAACATGCATTCATAAGTGTATGACATATTTCAGAAGCAATACCCAACCAAAGCAGCAACTGATTGGCAATCTCCCTACCAATCGAGTGATATTAAATAAACCATTTTGGTCTACTGGTCTAGACTTTGCCGACCCAATCAAGATAAAATGGTCCAGTGGCCGTGGCGCAAAAACAGCCAAAGCATACATGGCAGTCTTTGTCTGTTTGGCAACCAAGGCGAAGCATTTGGACCTTACTACATCCGCATGCATAGCCGCCATTAAAAGATTCATTTCCCAACGAGGAAGGTGCAAGAACATATAAAGTGATTGCGGTACTAATTTCATCTCAGCCGGAAAAGAATCGCGGATGACCTACAAAACCGTCGAAAGCGAAACAAGAGCATATTTAGCGAATGAAGACATTGTTTGGCATCATATTTCCCCAGTAGCCCATATTTTGGAGGCCTCTGGGAGGCAGGCGTCAAATCGGTGAAGCAACACTTAATTAAGGCATTTGGTGAAACGCTAATAAACGTGGAGGAAATGTACTCGGCTCTTGC
This sequence comes from Odontomyia ornata, assembly GCA_963969285.1. Lineage (NCBI taxonomy): Eukaryota > Metazoa > Arthropoda > Insecta > Diptera > Stratiomyidae > Odontomyia > Odontomyia ornata. The sequence continues at coordinate 133,058,555 of OZ017740.1, forward strand.
GCAAATCGAAGCTTGGCTTAGTAATCGTCCTTTAGCACCCTTAAGCTCTAACGTAAACAATAATGAAGCCTTAACACCAGCACATTTTCTCACCGGGGATTCAATGTTCTCCATTCCGGAATCAGTTCCTGATAACGTATCCCTTTTGAAGAGATGGCATCTCACACAAAAACTGTCACTTCAGTTTTGAGATCGATGGCACAGGGAATATCTCATCAGGTTACAAGAAAGACCTAAATGGCTGAAGCCGCTGAAAAATTTTGAACGAGGGCAGCTAGTATTAGTAAAAACTGAAACCTATCTACCTACAAAATGGCTCTTAGCACGAATAATAGACGTTCATCCAGGAGAAGACGGGCATGTTCGTGGTTTGACGGTCAAGCTACGTGGATATTTCAGAAAGTGACCCATTGTTAAGCTATGCCTTTTATCAGGCGACGTCGCAACTACCGATTTTGATCAAAGTTTCGTCGAACAATTAATAAACACCGCTAAATCTAGTGGGGGGAAGCTGTCTCGAGAAAACGTCATGTAACGACATCTACCTTGGGAATTTTCTCATGGCCAGCTATGATGATAGGTCTGTTGACAAAGTTTACGATTTCGCTGCCAGCAACTGAATGCTCAGCAAATGTAACGCGACTATCTGGTGGCCTCTATATAGAACATATCGGCTAAGCGCTCATGAACAAGAGAATATTACAACTAAACCTAAGAATACCATACTGCGACATTAAGGAAGATATAGAACGAACCACAAAGGTGCTTCAAAATATGCAGGAATTATGCTTCTTATGGGAAAAGATGAACGAAGAGATCGAGTGCCAGGTCCTAAATCGACATTTGCAATTACTGATAGATGACGTTCATCGTGAAATCAAAACAGTTCAGTTCCTACGAGCTCAACTACGACGAGGATTGCTAGGAAATCTCCTAACCAAGATTTTCGGAGTAAACGACGAGGTCTATCAGGATATTGATCATCTATCCGACAACCAGATCAACATTCGTCGAGCCGTTGACTAACAGGGAAAGTTGATGGCAAAGGCAACAAAAACTCTAGATAGCACCAATCATCGCATTGTAGATTAATTGTTGCGCTTCCACTCGCAATTGAATGAGACCATCGGAAAAATCAATGACTTTAACAATCAAAATCATCTAGATCACAATAAAATCCACGTACACTTTTTAGGTGCTTATAAGAATGCAAGGAACTATTTAGGTGAAGTCCACAGCAAGTACAGCTGCTTGCGGCAAATTAAATGAGATCAAACTAAGATCAAATTAACACATGGGGATGCGCACTAATCATCAATGCGGTTGACGTCATGAACAAAACCGAATCATCTTTACCTGTGATGCTAAGAATTTTTCACAAATCTACGGCAGCAGCACAAATCGAACGTTCCGAGAACGCTACAGTTGGTCAAGGACATTTTCCCATCTACGACATCTACCCGTATGATCTAATCAAGGCCAGTCCGGTACCACAACGTATCTCCAAGGATTCCTTTGTCATGGACAAATTTAAGGAAGGAATCATCGCGATAAACTACGACTCCCAACAATATTTTGAAACCAAAGAAGACGATTTCAAAACAAGCCTGGCCATAAGTGACGAGAAATATATGGTGCAGCTGCGAGCATTATAAGATATTCAGGCACATCTGAATTGTGTAATAACGGAAACATATGATAGCCACCAAGGGCCAAGGTGTCCAACTCAACAATTCTACACGCATTCAATTATTTGGAAGAAAATGTACCAACAAAATTGTTAGCTGCATATAACCTCGTCTATCATCGTAGCACATGCAGTATGCAGCGCAACCAGATCTGAGATCCGATTAGAAGATGCAGGAATTATTCGACTCACACCAGATTGTTCACTATGTACATCGAAAACTGTCCTGCTGGCAGAAAATACAAAAATCAGTTCAACTTTAGATATCTATTTCAAACCAGTTACGATAAACTTCAGTATGTCACCCCCTGTTATCATCCCAGTGATCCACGGGTCGTTATTACTTCAAGCATCGGACTCCTTTTCAAATTTAATCCAAGAAGCCTGCGACAATCAACAGGAGTTTGCCGACACTTAGTGGAAGCCGTTACGTCGTCATATTGTATTGACATCCATTTCAGTTACAGTTAGTACTAGTTTAATGATTAGATTTTGCATTTACTATTGTAAAAGACAAAATAGTACAATCAATAATAGAGAAGAAGCTCGATGGTATAGCTCGAAGAACCCACTTTAAAAAATCCCCGTTGGCAGCACCAGCCGGAAAGGTAAATTTCTCGTATGTAGCCTAAAGTTTCCAAAAAGAATTTGGCTTGCCTACTACTAAACTTCTTTCTGCAATTTTCGTAGTACCACATGGGTATTTATTAACATAAAAAAAATCTGGCCACGTTCGTTTTTAGAAACCTTTTATCGGGGCGCAAATATTTTGCTAATTAAATTGAGTTGCACGCGTATGGATTTCATATTGAAAATCGGCGGATCATAAATTATTGTAAACATATAAATACCGGTTTCGCCCTTCTCGCATTTGCTGTTTACACAGTTCACAGTGGTTACCACACAAAGGCTTAAATAGCTCGAATAGTTAATTTCAAAAGATTTCCATAAAAGTTTAATCAGCACTTGCATTGCCATTAATATATACATTTTCAATTTTTTTCTGAACTGTGAGGGCCGTCATTTCGATTTTTATTGAAATCGGCTGCTAAAAATATTAAGCTGTGAATTTTCGACTGTTTTATTTGTCATTCGATTTGCATAATTAAATTAAATTAACTTGCCTTAATAACTTATAATTTCAAGTTTCAACGGAATCTGTTGAGAACCTTGGCTGCTAGAGGGCTACAGAAATAAGAAAAATTGTATGCCACCCCCCTGTATGGGGAGACCCGCCTGTATGGGGAGACCCCCCTTAAATACCTTAAAATATTTTCTTGCACTGCAAATTTCAAGAGGCACCACTTTTGACCTACGTAGAAAATTTCCGCATTCTAGCTCATGTGGTTTGCGAGAAAACTTGTTATGACGCACGAACAAACGGGCGGATGGACGGACAGACAGACAAGTCGCAATTTTATAATTTTTTAGGGTATTGTTAAAAATATTTTACAATATCTCAAAAATTATCTGGTTTATAAGTTTTTTCAAGTAAAGTCATTTAGAACGTTTCCATGGAAAATATTCATTATTTCAGTTGGCACTAAAAACGCGAATTGCGCTTGCCTTCAGACCTTTGGGGGCCGCCATTTCGAATGCATGCATTTGGTTTTGGATTATTTTAAATCTTTGTATGCTAGGACCTCATCAATCAAAGTACTTTCTCGTTCAAATAGGAGTTTCACTCTAGACAGGGCAAAATAATTCAATTTTTAAAGAAAATGGCAGCTAAAAATATTAGGCTTTAAAATTTCCACTATTTTATTTTTCATTAAATTCAATAATTTCCTGTTAAATACAAGAACATAGTACAGAGATTCATAATCTCAAGTTTCATCAAAATCCGTTGGAAAATGTGACCGCTAGAGGGCCACAAAAACATGAAAAAAACGCATATTTAAACGGCCGCCATTTTGAAATTTACACATGCATGATCACCAAAATATCAAAGACTATAGGTGTAAGTAATGTCTATCTTGAAACCAAATCTTATATATGTCGAATCAAAATTGCGACTTTTAAAAGCCTTTGAAATTTTGACTTTCAACTGGCCGCCATTTTGTTTTTTGCAACCTGACCTCCAGTTTTTTTACGCAATTCTTTAGATACTTATAATTGCTATCAAACTACCGTTTTTGATGAAAATCTGTTGAAAGCTTTGACCACTATTACAACAACAAAATTTTGCACGTTTTTCGACCTTTGGGCGGCCGGCATTTTGTTTCTGCTGTACCGACTTTGGATTTTTTATTGTGAGATTCATCACATACATCAGTAAACCTTTGTAACAAATTTCATCCAAATCGGAGCTATACATTGGTCAGCACAGAAATCACGAATTTTCGTCTAAAATGGCCGCCATTTTGTTTTTGTCCGGCCGATATAGCTGGTTCACGAACTTAACGAGATAATTACCCAATACACCTTTCGTGAAAATTTGGTGAAAATCGAAGCAAAATTGCAACCTCTAGCGTGGTCACAAATTTCGTTATATCCCATATATATATATATATATATATATATATATATATATATATATATATATATATATATATATATATATATATATATATATATATATATATATATATATATATATATATATATATATATATATATATATATATATATATATATATATATATATATCTATATGTGACGCTCTCCGCAATGGGTAAATTTCTCTCGGGAAATTTACCAAAAAGAGCCATCACGGTGGTTCTTGTTGGACGGTATGTAAGAGTTCGATAAACCTTCATCCATACGCAAATGAAATGTAATATTTCAACAAACCTTTATTAAAAATTAAATTCATTCATAATCGAAATCGAATTCATATCATATGAATTAGATTTCGATTCATTAACTCGAAATTTAAGACTTTCTCATCATAATTAAATTCATGTGAAGAATATTTATTAAAATCAATTTCAAAGTTTCTTTCCGAATCACCGCTAGTCAAAGTCAAAGTCAAGTCAAAAGCGCTTTATTTAATACCAATCGTCATAAATTTTTTTAAAAGAACATAAAGCAAATTCCAAACAATAAAACTATAAACAAGTTGGGTAGACAGACCTATGCTCATGTCAGAAGGGTTTTGTACTCAACTTACAAAATGCAGTAACCAGTAACGAATAAAATCAAGAAACATGTCATGTTCGAGGATCATACTATTATTAGCAAAGTTGAAAGAATTTTGACTTCTGAGGTATTTGTTATAGTTATACCCACAAATATCTCCCTTGATAATTATTTCAGATGTTTTAAGATCGCGGGTGTCCATTCGCGAGGGACGAAACACATTTTTCATGTTTCCCCCCCCCCCCCCCTCTGCCCCACAGAAGCAAAAACTGTCAGTTTAAGAAATGTTTTGAAAAGCTCTCATAGAGAACTTTCAGTTGATACTCATATCGGCTACCTTTCATTAAATTTTTTTCAGGGGCCACTCCTCTGTACTGTAATCATTGATTCATGGCCTGTTTTTTAGAATCTTAGAATGGTTACAAAGCCCTTTTGCTAAGAGCTCTCTCCTGCCTTTCCGACTTGTTTCAATTGTATATACTCATCTTCATGATACCTATCATTCCTGAAATTTTCATGCGAATCCTAGCAAAGCTGTAGTTTCTAAGTCGGTAAAAAGCGCATATGGCTCCATAGTAATGCAGGAAAATTCAAATCGCTATAACTTCGTTAAATATTATTCGATCTTTATGAAACTTTCAGAAAAGATCAATCCTATAAATAGTCATCTGTGTGCTAAATTTTATAGAATTTAAGGGTACCGTCTAGATTTTATTCAAGAAAACATAAAATCAATAAATCATACTATTACTAACAAAGTTGAGTGAATTTCGACTTCTCATGTATTTGTTGTTATTGTACTCATTAAGGCCTACATCCATGATTTTGTTCAGATTTTTCGGATGGAAGGTGTCCAATCGCGAGGGGGGGGTACGCGAAAAGTTCGTACATTTCCCCTTCCCCCCTCGGTACTTGTAAGGCAATTTTAAGACTTGTTTTGAAAAGGTCTCGTTAAGACCTTTCCAATGACACCCTACTCGACTACCAATGGTGAAATTTTTTTTTGGGGGGTCACTTCCCTATATGGGGAGACCCCCCTTAAACCCCTTTGAAAATTTGTCCCACCATTGAACTTTCAAGAGGTCATCACTTCTGACCTTTCCACAAAGTTTCATGGCTGTAGCTTCTATAGTTTCGGAGAAAAAGTGCTGTGACATACAGACGGACGGACGGACGGACGGACGGACAGACGGACACAGGTCGTGATTGCAATAGGGTTTTGTATTTTAGTACAAAACCCTAAAAACGTAATGGCCCGAATGGCTCTCTAAATTTATACGTTATCAGTTAAACACATTTAATGAAAAAAATACACTTGCAAATTTAAATTAATTAAGATTAGTAGATATTTTTTGATTCAATTGGAAAAAGGAGAAAAAACCAACCAGCATTATTCAAAATTACTTATACTACTAACTTAACAATAAAACTAGATGTAGCAATAATGAGATGAATCTAAAAAACGAAGTAACGAGAAAAAGCACAAAAACAGAAAATAAACACGAATAATTTAGACATTGTCATTCAGCCACCAATACCTAAATTGTTCCATCTCAGCTCGACCAGCCTCAACGAATCTAGCAAATGAGTATCTCCATTGGAATTGTTTGTCTCGTGAACTCAGATTCGGAGGATATTTTATCTTTTTATCGGTGGCCCGTTGGTATATGTGATATATGATTGGGACGCCGTCAGAATCAAAAACATATCGAATCATGTCTAAATACACGAATGCTTCTGGAGGAACGAAGTCAGTAGTGAGGCAAGTCACAATATACCCGTCTATAGGGTGTAACGGCTGTGAAATCCAAGGGTTTTCACTCACAGTTACAGATCTTGCGATATGATTCCGAAGAAGTTTCAATATTAAGATATCGACTCTTGCCACTTGAGCGGTTTGATAAATTTTTCTATTCGATATATGATGATTCCAATCCGTCTCCGGCTTTCTGTACAAACCAGTACATGCACGAAGACATTTCCTTTCGAAAACTCTTAATCTTTCCATTGTACTAGCACTCTGGTTGTACCAGATCTGGCATCCGTATGTCAAAACTGGCCTAACCAGGGTCTTGTAACAAATAACTTTGACTTTTTGATCAATGTTTCTGGAATGAAAGAGTCACCGAAGGGCCATGACTACTTTTAGTGCTTTACTGAGCATGATTTTGACATGTTCAGTATAGTACAGATACTGATCGAGATGAACGCCGAGGTATCGAACACAGGATTTATGTGGAACCCGTTCTGAACTACCCTCACCAGCCATAATGTGGAAATCTTTCCAATTACGTTTCAGGTCTTGACTGGCCCCCTGCAGCGTTGTCCGAAACAAAATTGTTTCGCACTTCTGTGCATTGATTTTCATTCGCCAATTTTCGGTGTAGAGCTGCACATCATTAAACATTTTTTGAAGATTGCTCTGAACTATTGTAGCTTTTCGGTCTGCCGTATAGACGATCAGATCATCAGCAAACGCTACCAATGATCGCGTTGGCGAGACATTAAAATCAAAGCTGTTCAATAGCTTGCGAATGAATATTGAGAAAAGCAGGGGCGCAGTAACTGTTCTCTGCTGTAGACCGATCAAGGCCTCGAATCTGCGCATTGTTGTCAGATTTCCATCAGTTACAACAAATGATTTCCCGTATAACATATAACACATCATGGCGACAAGGTGTCTGGGAAACCTGTCCTGAAGAAGTTTGAAAACTAGTCCATCTAACCACACCGTATCGAAGGCTTTCTCCATATCAATGAGACATGCTCCAACACATTCTTTGTTGTTTAGTTTCCAACAGATGTCTGAGGTTACTTTCGTTATTGCATGTATGGTCGAATGCCTGGCACGAAAACCAAATTGGCAATTCGGCATCAACTCATATTTCTCAATGTGGGCGTTTAATGCTCTGTTGAGTATCACTTCAAACACCTTGCTGATGTTACGCAGCAAGCTGATTGGGCGATAGCTTTTGGGGCATGAAGATTCTTTTCCTTTCTTCAAGATCGGAAATACCTTAGCCTTTTTCCACTCATTTGGGAAATATGAATTGTTCAACATGTTGTTGAACAATATGCAATAATTCCTAATAGCAACCTCAGGCAAATGTCGGGGAACTATATTTGGAATACCGTCAGTACCACATGATTTTTGTTGTTTATTCTGCGAAATATGAAACACAAGTCTTCATAGCTGACAAAATAATCAATAAGATTCAAGCTCGGTATGAGGGCAGATGTTAATGTTTCATCGAAATGAAGAATTGATTGGCCGTTCAGGCTTGATTTGAAGTCGGAAACTTGTGCTTCAACGATCTCCGAAAATATTTCATTCCTTCTCTCTGGGTTTGGCAGATGAACCAATTCAAAATGTGTTCCAATCAGGGCAAGTTTCTGCAATCCTTCACAAATAATCCTGTTTCCATTTCTAGCCGGAGTCGTACTATCAATTTTATCTCATCACTAGCGACTTCAAGATTCGATACCTTCACTCGAGACTTCCTGCGGAATAAGCTATTCACTTTCGCGAAAACGCCATCTGGGTCCTGTAGGCTAATACCCCTCAGTTTTTCCGCCCATTGATTGCTGACCTCACTCCTGAAGTATGAACGGACTAAGTTCCGGACATTTTTCAGGTGTAATTTCAACAAAGACAACGAGGGATGGTTGTAGTCCAAAAATCGTCGATAAATATTGTTGACGCGGGTGAGAAGAAGGCTTTTCAATCTTTAAAATCTTGCGATGGTTGGTGTTTCATATTCTTCCATATTGTTTCGATGTTTAATCTTGGGAACAACTTTCTCAATCGTTTCCAACGTCAGCTTCTCTAACTTCGACAAATAGAGATCTATTTCATCGTCAGTTAGATTTCTGTTATTAGGAACCATTGAGCAAGCGTTGCCATCATCAGAAGAGGAACATTGCTTCTGGTACTCCCGATTAAACTTCTTTTGAAACTTTCCCCAGTCTGTTTTTTTGAAATTCAACCGATGGTTTTCATGTTGAACTGGAATGAGGAAGAAATCATCCCTTTGATGATTGATTTCCATTACGATTGCGTTATGGTCGCTATCATAAGGAAGCACCTGCAGTTTCCGTTGAGGACTATTAAAGCTGGATTCAAGTCTTGCGTCAGCAATGCAGAGGTCCAAATATGAATTTGTCCTAGGGTATGTTGGGAACTCCGACCCATATAGGTTGCACCTGTATTCAATTTGGTTCTCTGTTATCAATGATTTCAGGGATACACCTCTTGGATTATTGATGGCGTTTAGCCATGATGTATGCTTGGCATTCAGGTCACCGGCAAAAATATAATAATTTTGCAGCCTGTTCAATTCGAGTATTTCAAACAAGGAATTGAGTTCCTCCTTGAACTTGAGAACATTTTGACCAGTTGCATAGGCAGAGATAACGAAGAGGTTATCCCCACCTGGCAGTGAAATTTTGATGACTGACACTTCAAGAAATTCAAAGTTTTTGAATTCGACTTTTTCAATATTTTGGAAACAATAGGGTCTTTTAACCAATATCCCGGTGCCACCTCCCCCATCACGTATTACCCTATCGTTTCTTACGAATGCAAAAGCTTTGAATTCCATGGAATGCCATGAATTGAGGTGGGTTTCAGTGAGAAGTATGATGTCAAGCTTTTGCTTAACAACAAATTCAAGGAGATAATCACGTCGATGTATAGCAACGATAGAGTTGACGTTGATCGATATGAGGCGAAGCCTATCCATGAGAATATGACTGGATGACAAGTTATTAATAGGCATTAGAAAGACCTAAGCGCTGAAAAGCAAAGTTAATTTTTGAATCTTGTTTGTCGATTCTCCCCGATAAAGAATTAAATTTTGAGAAGCAACTCATATTTGCCACTTACATTATTTACATTATTTCCAGCATTTTCTGCTGGTCCTCTGGCGGCGAGTGCAAATGATACTCCGGGCTTGACGAAGTTGGAAGGTATGATATTACGGTGTACTTGTGTTTGCGTTGGAGCAAATTTAACTTTTGCATCTTGATATCGGGAGCATCCTTGATATGATGCTGGGTGACCAAAAACACCGCAGTTGACGCAGTATAATTTTTCTTTAGGCTCCGTCTGAGCCACTTTGCACTCACCGGGAGCATGAACGTCTTTGCATTTAACGCAACGATAGTGCATGGCACAATTGGCAGCCGAATGTCCAAATCTTTGACACCGGTAACACTGGTTAACTTCTCTTTTCTGGAGGCATTCCCACCTCACCACTCTGAAATTCAAGTACCTTATTTGTTGAAAGGCACTTGGACTGCTCTTCTTTGCAATTTGTACCAGGTAAAGTGGTAAATTCTTCCTTTCTATGGTCAACCTTCTTGTCGCAAAGGCTTTGACTGAAACAAAATCAATATCTGGTGCAGCCCCCTTCAGCACCTTAAGAAGATCGACCGTATCCTCTCCGCTGTCCAAGCCCTTCAACAAGAACGTCTGTTTTTTTTCACTTTTTGGGGTACAGGTGAAGTGTGGAACCTCCCCAGAAATCAGCGCATCTTTGGCTAACTTGAAATCAACCAGTGATCTCGTCCTTATAGTTAATTTTTCGGCATTAACTCTTTTGATTTTGAAATTGGCCAGTTTATTTTCGGCTGCCAATAGCCGAACCATATCTTTCCCGGTTTGTCCGAACACGTTGATTGGCGGAACTTTTTCTGTCTTGTTGGAAGCTTTTTCAGAAGATCCAGCAGAACTGCGGGCTGGTTTTTTCTCCTTATTTTGGTTCTTTAAATATTGAATCAAATTAACATCATTATCTTGATTACAATTACCTCTGATGTTTTCTTCGATTTCCATATCTTCGGTTAATCCCTCCAGCGCTGCAAAATAATTTTGGCTCTCGTTGGTGCCACCAGCACTTAGAACTTCCTCTGGATTTACTTGCTTTGTACTTTTCTTCGGCTTAGTTACCTGTTGCCATTGATTTTGTGGCTGCGCCTTTTGAGGCTTCATCCCTTTCTTGAAAAGATCCTTGAGGGACTGTATCTCTTGCCTTAGTTCATCATTTTCTTTCTGCAATTTGGCCATTTGTTGATTGTCCGCTATTATTTGCAGCTTGCACCCTCCATCTACGGAGTTTACTTCGTTATGTTTTCTTTTGATGATTGTCGCCCGTTTCATATTCGTCGTTTCACCAGGTTGCCCCAACGGTGGCAAGCCGTCGGGCTCCTCCATACCAGCGGCGAAATTTGCTTTGTGAATTTGTTTTTCGTTACCAATCGAAGTAAAAATATTCGATAGAAATTTCCTGAGTCGATTACTTCGACAATATAAGATTTTTTCCGATAAAAATTAACTTCGGACTAACGTTTTTAAAAAATTAATTTAATTTTTGAAAACTTTTGACAGGAGCGATTTAAAAGACGTCCATACGCAAAGACTACTACGATTCTGCCCCGAGTCAGCGCTAAATTCAGATGAAGTTCGAGTTCATTCACACCTTTCTTGTATCAATTTTCATTTGTTTTCGCCGAATGCAATTCCATAAATGCTTGCGCGAGCACGATTAGCTTACGCCAGCATATTTCCAATAGAATTATTCGATGTTAAAGAAAATTGTTAAGAAATGCAAAGTAAGATGTTATTTAGTATTTAAGACCATGAACGGAAATAAAAGCCAACTCGTTAAATGGAAAATTCAAGCGTAATTTATTTACTCTGATCTGGTTTAAAATCAGATCACTATTTAAAACAGTGAATATCTGATTTAAAGTTGGATATTTTGGTGAAGTTGATATTTAACTTAAGGTTAGATATCTGAACAATAATATTATCCAAAAGCAGGACTCTTCTATCCATCTCCATTCAAAAGTTATGCGTGAACATATAAAAAATAAGTAACAAAAATAAATCAATATACGGATCTAACTGATAGCTTTCCTTTAGAAATCACTTAAAAAAAACAGACTACAACAATGCGATATAATTCGAACTGCATTCTCACCATTCAAAATAAAATTATAATTATCTCAATTAGAATCTAAACGATAAAAAAACTCACCCAGTTTGTATACACCATATTAAAATCTTACCGGCAAACTCATTTGCTTCGTTATGAATAATTGAATATAATTTCCTTCTCGCCTGCTTGTCAAATTTCTGAAACTTTTTAACTAAAGCTTGTCGAAATATCCCGATTTATTTCAGGGGGTGTTTTGATAGCGTGCAAATAAACTTTGTTCAATATGAAGCTATTTAATGCATTGGCTTTTAAGTCGAGAAGCAAGACTCGCCTTCTTTGTTAGCTTCGCAATTTGGCCTTTTATTACAACTTCCGTCAGTTTTTTGTCAAATCGAAAATTGCCTGCCAGCGTTTTTGTTAGAATATTTTGTGATTTGATACTTTCATCTTTTGATTTTATTATTGATGTTGCGATGCGCAACCTTTTGTGTACCTACAGTCATCGTGAGCACAAGAGCTGGTAGCAAGTTTTCGGTTCGGCGATTATTTTGACGTATCAAAATAATACAAGATGTTTTCTTTTCAGCATTGCCATATAATAGCCAAATGTAAAAGCATACTATTCTAAGAACTCACTTAAAAATTGTTCCAAACCACTGCCTTTTTTTCAACAGCGATAAAGGCTTTCACCATTGTAATTCAATACTAACTATGTCAATTTATTTATTGAAGGTTAGAAACATAGCAACCCAATCACAGAAGGGTGAAGAAATCCAAAAGGACTAGTGTGAAACCTTCGATTTTCGGATTCATTTTCAATGGTGTTTATATTAAGGAGCTCCATGCGGAGGAAGTGTTTAGTGCGTTATCCTGCCTTAGTGTCATATAAAAAGGCGCCAAATTATGTTGAATCACGCACTTGGGTACCCTGTTGTGCCTGGTATATGATACATTACCGACCGTTTCTAAGAAAGTTTATGAGTCTTTATGAGGAGTTTGTATCAGAAACATAATATTAAATGGCAATGTACGTGATTGGAACAATTATTTAGTTTTTTTCTTTAAGACGTAGAATTGGTTTTGATGAGAATGGCGAGTTCAGATCAATTTATTACCGAAAAGCATGGATCCATCGGAACAGTTAAGGTGGTAAGTTATCAATAAAATCATAATCGTCATAACCATTTAGAATCGAAAATAAAGTTCAGAGAATATTTGAATGAGCTTGTTGATGCAAAAAAATATGAAATAAAGTGAATACTGAAACTTTTGCTGCCCTGTTTAAATTATACCGTGTGGTAAGAAAGTCTGATATAGGTTTACGTTAAGAAAATTCAAAAGTTTATTTTGATGGGTTCCTCCACCCTTCATTAAATTTGCTTTCTTTTGCAAACAAAGAAGCTAGAATCATCAATATACTCGTAGTTAGAAGTACTTGTAATAATTTTGCAAAAGATATGCAATTAATTGTTTCTGCAAAGGGTTTTAACGAAACAAAGAGAGTAAAATAAAATATTGCAAATCACACACTTCCGTTTATTCCGAGTGAATCTTACATCACAAATAAAAGACCTCGTAAGGTAAAAGGACTCCAATCCATTTCAGGCTATTTGGATAAATTATTGTAAACTAGGTCACACTCAAAGTAACGTAGATTGAAAATAAGATAGTGTTGAAAATATAGGCTAACTCTACATATACATACTATGACATGCATTTTTGGTATCGTTGTAAATTATACTTAAGTTTTTGGTTTTAGATGTAACCACATAATAAATTAGACGTTTATTTAACGATATGTTTCATTTTCCAATAATAGGGGGAATTAGAAAGTGCCGGATTTTTAAATTGAAGAAACATTCGAGTAGTGAATATTATAAGTTAAACGTACGACGGAAATAATGGCATGTACAACGTCTCGCGGTCAAGTGAAAAAGATAACGAATGCTGTGAGCGATTATTTAGCGACCTCCGAATCTAAAGTTTCTATAGAAAACGCTTCCAAATATGACGACTTTGAGGAGGAACTTAATTCTTTTATTCAACGTCTTAGTTCAGTGCATGATAACCTTGGCATTGGTGACCGTGAGATACAGGAGTAAAATCTTTTGAAGACGGAAGAATCGGAGAAAGTCGTTGAATATGAAGACCTCGCGGTCAATGCGTTACCGCGCCTGAAGTGCCAGTTAAAATTTTAAGAAAACGGCAAATACCAGCGGTTGTTAATACGGGAAATGCAATCCTGACAAAGAAGGAGGGGTCAACGAGATAAGAGTGATTAAAACTTAAGAAGTCCATGGTAATCATTCGGAATGGCTTCCCTTTTGGTAGCAATTTAAAGTTGGTGCTCATGAAAATTCTACATTGACTGGTACAGACAAATTTCAGTACTTGCAATCAATTTTAACGGGGAATGCTATTGTCAGCTTTAATGCTTTGGAAGAGTGCTACGATAGCGCTATCAACCTCTTGCAAGAAGAGTTTGGTGATACGCAAAGATTGATTGAAAACGTGTTCTAACAACTCATGTCATTATCGCCAGTAACGAACGAGACAGATATTGTAAGTCTACGTGGCTTATATAACAACATCATTTCATATTCACGCATTTTGACTACATTCAACGTCCCACCTAACAGTTATTCTATAATGCTAAAATCGATAAAAGAAGCACTACCGAATAAATTGAGAGCTGGTTATTTTCGCTATCATGAATACTCCGAATCTATAGAGAACCGGCGAGCTTGTATGGATGCAGTCCGAATAGATATCAAAAACGATGACTACGAATCTGTTAACGGAAGCTCATCTTCTTTTTCTCTGGATGGTGATAATCAAGTAAAAGGTTTACTTAAATATTTAAAACATGAAGTGGAGTCACTGGAAAGAACATCACCAAATAGAGCAATCAAACATGTTTCACTTAACAAAACCAAGTCTTCTGTATCTACTGCTGCTGGTTTAGTGACTGTTGACAATGCAATGAAGTGCTATGCCTTTTTGTCGATCGAATAGCCACATAACAAGAAGTTGTGATACTAGATTGTCAATTCAAAAGAAAAAATCCATTCTACAATTGAACGGTAGCTGCTTTGGCTGTACTGGTAGAGGGCACGTATCGCATAAGTGTAGAATTGCAATTATATGCACAAACTGCTCGCCTCGACATGCGACAACTATGTGTGACCCCGGCTATTCACGTACTAACAAGACAAAGTGACCAACAACCAACGACAATAGTATTCTGAACAAAGAGTCCACAACTTTGTATGCAACTGCGGCTGGTGGACTAGAAAGAAACAATGTTCTATTGCAGACAGTACGAGCTTTTGTTCTTTCAAATGGTAACGAAAAGCTTCTGATTTGATTTATAATTGATGGTGGTAGTCAACGGTACATCAATTGAAGTCACCAGTTGTTGGAATGGAGAAAATGAGTTTGATCGCTTTCGGGTATGACAAAATTCCCGAATTTAAAATAATGCAAAAGGTTCTTGTGACGCTGAAAACCACGCGAAAGTTAAAACATTTGCGCAAGTTGTTCCAAAAATATGTGTGGACGTGCTTAAAGAACCTAGACACATGGACAATGAGCTAAACCAAATGATATAAGCAGATTCAAAGGTAAATGGAGGTGAGCAACTAGATGGCCTAAGCATGTTGATTGGTGCTGATTTTTATTGGTCAGTGGTGACTGGTTCAAATAAAACATTAAACGAAAAGCTGTCGAGACTATATTTGGGTGGACGTTGCATGGTCCTGCTGAAGTTCCGGCATCAGTGAACATGTGCACAATGACCATGTACTCTTCTAATGCAATCGATGAAAAAAGTTTCGCTAACTTGTGGAATCTGTAGCTTTTAGTAATTAAGTCTGAACGTCACAGATCTATTGCAAAAAAGCTGCATTACGAAGGTTGGTAGCCAATACAAAGCTTTTTTGCCCTGGAAAACTACGGGCCAAGCACTGGACTCTAATCGAGAAGGTGCATTAAAAAGGCTACGAAGGCTTGTTTATTGCTTATCAAGGAATCCAAACGAACTCCTCTGGTATAATAAATTGGTCAAGAAGTTCATCAACGCAGGGTTTGCTGAGCTGGTTGAAGTTGAAGGCCAAGGTTCCTAGGTTCCTATCAATTTTATCTACCTCATCGTCCAATCTATCGTCCGGGTAAAAAAACCACAAAAATTCGAGTAGTATTCCATGCGCCGTCTCTTAACGACCAATTGCATACAGGAACAAACTTGTTACCAGACATTCTGAAAATACTATTGCAATTTCATGTAGGCAGTATAGGGCTCGTCGTAGATATAGAAAAGGCCTTTCTTCAGATTCTACTTGCAGAAAGAGACAGAAACAGCCTCAGATTCTTTTGGTTCGAATCCAAAGATAACTCGAATGAGATTGATCTCGAGCGTATTAAGGTTGATCGCATTACTCGAGTAACGTTTGGAGTCACCTCCAGCCCATTTCTATTGTCCGCGACAATTAGGAAGCATTTGAATGACGAGATGTCAACATATCCTGAAACAATGAAAATTCTGAGAAATTCCTTTTACATGGATGATCTTATCATAAGTGCGAACAGTATTTCGAGTGCCCAGCAAATCTACAACGATTCAAAGAAGATTCTAGCAAATCCTAGAATGAAACTTCGTAAGTAGCCTACCTATGCTAGGAAATTGCCAGATACATTTAATGCAGAAGTAACTACCAGCCAATAAAAGGTTTTGGGGATTATTTGGCATACTTCTACCGACAAAATCTCTGTTTGCTTAAAGTCTGCCAACGAGTTCATCAAGAAATCACCACAGCCAACTAAACGAAGTGTCTTACAGCTGCCATCTCGAATTTCCGATCGTTTTGGAATATTAAGCCCGATTAATTTTCGCTTAAAGCTTATTTTCCACAAAGTATGGAGCGAAAATCTGGATTAAGATGTCAATTTGACCGTAACTATGCTGAACGAATGGGTTCAATGCGTCAACGGTATATCGTACTTGCCAGAAGCTAGCCCTCCTCGATGTGCTTTGCGAATAGCAAATGCGACTAACAAGCAGCTTCATATATTTGCTGATGCTAACTTGAAAGCTTTTGGTGCAGTAGCGTATATTTGAAGCAAGTGTAATCAGCACTTTGATGTTCAATTAATGTGCGCAAAACGTCGACTCGTCCTATTAAAGGAAAACAAGTTGGGTAGACAGACCTATGCTCAAAATGCAGTAACCAGCAACAAATAAAATCAAGAAACATGTCAAAGACGATTTTATTGGAGAAAATGTGAAATTCGAGGATCATACTATTATTAACAAAGTTGAAAGAATTTTGACTTCTGAGGTATTTGTTAGAGTTATACCCATAAATATCTCCTTTGATAATTTTTTCAGATTTTCTAGATCACGGGTGTCCATTTGTGAGGGAGGAAACACATATTTCATGTATTTCCCCCCTGTGCCCTCACTGAAGCAAAAACGGTCAGTTTAAGAACTGTTGAGAAAAGCTCTCATAGAGAACTTTCAATTGATACTCATATCGGATACCTTTCATAAAATTTTTTCCAGGGGCCACTTCTCTGTACTGTAATCATCGATCCATGGCCTATTTTTTCAAATCCTAGAATGGCTATATGTACTCATCTTCATGATACCTATCATTCCTGCAATTTTCATGCAAATCCTAGCAAAGTTGTAGTGTCTAAGTCGGTAAAAAGCGCATATGGCTCAATAGCCATATGTTTCCATAGTAATACAGGGCATATTGTTCCATAGTAATACAGGAAAATTCAAATCGCTATAACTTCGTCAAATATCATTCAATCTTTGTGAGACTTTCAGAAAAGATCAATCCTATAAATAGTCAGTGTTTACAAAATTTTATTGAATTTAAGGGCACCGTTTAGATTTTATTCAAGAAAACATAAAATCGATAAATCATACTATTACTAACAAAGTTGAGTGAATTTCGACTTCTCATGTATTTGTTGTTGTTGTACTCATAAACGCCTACATTCACGATTTTTTTCAGATTTTTCGGATGGAAGGTGTCCAATCGCGAAGGGGGGTACGCTAAAAGTTCGTACATTTCGCCTTACCCTGCCCCCTCGGTACCGATTAGGCAATTTTAAGACTTGTTTTGAAAAGATCTCATTAAGACCTTTCAAATGATACCCTACTCGACTACCAATGGTGAAAAAAAAATTTTGAGGGTCACCTCCCTATATGGGGAGACCCCCTTAAATCCCTTTGAAAAATTTTTCCACCCTTGAAATTTCAAGAAGTCACCACTTCTGACCTTTCCACAAAGTTTCATGGCTGTAGCCTCCATAGTTTCGGAGAAAAAGTGCTGTGACATAGATACAGACGAACGGACGGACGGACGGACGGACGGACAGACGGACACAGGTCGTGATTGCAATAGGGTTTTGTATTTTAGTACAAAACCCTAAAAGGACGAATTCTTCGGAATCTAATAACGGTAATCCCACAAAAAAGCTAAGTGTAGCGCGTTCGGAACTAACCGCTGCTTTGGTTGCTTCAAGGCTTTGTACTTATATCAAAAGGTCAGTGAATGTGAAGTTTGATGAGACATTCTTATGGACCGGTTCCAAAATAACTTTATATTGGATAGTTGGTAAAGGGAAGAAGTGGCAACCTTTTGTGGCAAAAAGATTGGAAGAAATTAGAAGTTTGACGAATAAAACCAACTGGAGACATTGTGCAAGTTGAGAAAATCCAGCTGATCTACTCACTAGGGGAATTTCCGCAAAGCAACTTCTGCTTGCTTTCATAGACCCGATTGTTTAACGAGAAATTTTTCAGAGTGGCCTATTCACTAGATGGATGTGCCAAAAAATGATTGCAATACAATCAATTTGATAACGTACGATTAGTACGCATCCAGCTCAAGACCGCAAATCCAAGAAACCAATATTAAATTATGAGAAATTTAGTTCTTGAAACAGAATATTGCGAATCACATGCTATGTCATTCGATTTATTAAATTAAAATTGAAAAGAGTTTCATCATTTAGTCATCAATATCCGGATGCAGAGGAACTTTTTGAAGCAGAAAGATATTAGCTAAGTTTCATATAGTTTTCGTTTTTTTCTAACGAAATTTGCCTTTTCAGAGAGGCAAATCAATTGACCGTGCTTCAAATTGACTGACACTAAGCCCCTTTCTAGACAATGAAGGATTACTACGTGTTGGCGGTCGTCTCCAATTGGCCGATGAATCTCCTGATGATATGCATCCAATAATACTACCTAATTCATCTTATCTTACCAAATTGATTGTGATGGACGCGCATCAATGAACATTTCATCGAGGTGTAAATATCCTGCTTACAAACGTACGAGACCGATTTTTGATTTTAAAGGGACGACAACTGGTTAAACGAATAATCTGCTAATGCCTTTTGTGTCGAAGAATGTAACTCTAAGCGCATGGATCAACCTTTTGCCCCACTACCCTGCGATAGGATCTGACTTGCTAGACCCTATGAGGCCAAAGGTGTGGACTTTGCTGGCCCATTATATGTATCGAACTTAACGAATCGAGATGATGTGAGGAAAGTATACATAATGATTTTCACTTGCGCAGTGATGAGAGCAGTTCATTTAGAAAGTGTGCTTAGTCTCTCCACCGAGAATTGCCTTTTAGCCATAAGGCGTTTTGTTGCAAGAAGAGGAAGCCCACGTATCATCTATTTAAACAACACTGAAACTTTTATAAGAGCATCCCTTGAGCTCTCTGGTCTCGAAGAAATTTTGAAAAATGAAAGGTTTAAAGCATTTTTTAGCTTGCGGCGCATAAAATGGCAGTTTATTATTGAACAAGCCCCTTGATGGGGAGAATTTTGGGAACGATTAATTTGTGTGATTAAGGACATTTTGAAGATATCAATTGGTCGTACTAAGTTATGTTAAACTATGAACAATTACAAAAATTGCTAATTGCAACGGAATATGTGGTGAATTCAAGACCATTAACATATCTTAGCGACGACCCTCCCGATATGACACCACTAACACCTAATTCATTCCTAAAATGCTTATCATCGCTAGTTAGGTCTAGCAACGAAAGCAGTGAAATCACAAATCCAACGAATGAGGAAATACAAGCAATTTGGGAGTCTAGGTTGAAATCATTGTCTTCATTGTCCAAGCGATGGGCAAATGAATACATAAAGGAGCTTCGTGCACACCATCATTGCAAATAAATCTTCCTATCATTTATTGACGAAGGAGATGTTGTCCTTTTATGCGATCCTGTCGTGCCGCGAATCCACTGGAGATTTGCTAGAATTGAAAGCGTTTTTCCGGGCCGGGACAAATGAATCCGCAAATGTTCGTTAGAACTGGCTGATGGCTGAACAATCCGTCGTCCGATACAGATGATTTATCCACTAGAGTTTCAAGGCAAGCCGTGGGTGGAGGATGTTGAAAGTATAGGCTATCTCTTCCTTCTCTGCTCACTACATACACATACTATGACATGTATTTTTGGTATCGCTGTAAATTATACTTAAGTTTTTAATTTTAGATGCGACCACATAATAAATTAGACGTTTAGTTAATGATGCATATCATTTTCCATATAATATTCGTTATTATTTAACAATGGTATAAGTGAATGGATTTAGTATAAACTGTTAAGGTTAATTTAACCTAGCTCCAACGCCCTCTGAAGCACCAAGCACACACAATGCCGCGACGATTAATGTAATCATGGGAGCTATAGTTTGTCACGTTTGGCTCAACCAGAAGAAAGCGAGGTACGATAATTGAAATAAATGAATCAAATTCCAGCGACGAGCCCTGAGCTGATTCATATGGTATCATTTCCACATCTATCATTAAAACATCAGATGAGGTTTTGCATGCAATTCATTTGCCATATATCTGCTTCTGGTGCTGTTTGAAATTCTTCGCTTGCAAAAATCCCTACCAGTATTATAGGCTCACAACCATTTCCACGGTTGCCCTGACCGAAGGATTTGAAAAAAAATCCAAAATTTCATTCAAATACAGGACGAAAGAGAAAAGACTGTCAAGAACTGCATGAAATAATTTTAAAACCAATATGAAATGAAACAAAAAAGGTATGAAACTCAAAATGACACAATCACTGGCTGTTCGTTTAACCAGTTTACTTGCGAAATATAAAAACGGGGAGCATATAGCAAAGAAAAATTCTGCGCCAATCCACAGTCTCTAGAAAATCCATGCAGTCAACACAATCACTACAAATGAAGGGGTAAGTACAGACTCACAACCACTTTTAAGTAATTTCTAGCAGTAAATTGTTGCTTATTATCTTGCGCTCCCTGACAGCCGACAGAACATTCCAAGACATTTGACGAGGAACGCAAACATACACGCGCGATAGTCATTTTAGCATGATAGCAAAAAAATACAACAATATTTATTTTTGGATTCGCGAAGTGGTCATCAAAACAGTAATACCATTGACAGTTTTGATCAGTTCAATTCGAATCAGCTTACAATCAATGTTGTGAGCAACTTTGTTGCAAATCATAGGGAAATTCATTGCTGCTGATCGACTTTGTTGCAAATCAAGTGGAAGTCTAATATTTCTAATCAACTGGTCACGAACCAACTTAAATTACGATTTGGGGAAATGGTTATTTGAGAAGAAACGTTCGTTGGCCATGGGAAAATCAGCTGCCGGCTAACGACCAGATACCCCCCGTTAGGGTAAAATTCATATAAAAGGACAGGAATTGGTGCGCTTGGGCTCTGTTCTTTCTATGATATCGACCCTAGTTCAAGGAAGATGAATACGAGCGGAGAACGTTATTTGGCGGGAAAGTCACGACAAATTTTAACAGTTGCAGATTGCTGATTGCTTGAGTTCTGAGACTGGATTTTGTTGGCGTGAAATTATATTCCGCATTACTTTTAACCCAGTTTATGATATAGGACTAGAGTAGTTATAAAACAAGTTGGGTAGACAGAACAACGCTGATGCCAGAAGAGTTTTGTACATAACCTACAATGTGCAGATATGTAGAATGATTAAATTCAAGAAAAACTTTAAGGACATGCACAAAACATATATTTTTGCTTAAAAAAACTCCATCTCAACCATCCAACTTTTCGTTCCACTTTTGCTAAAATCTTTCTATTGAATGTATTTTTGTTATTCATCTTATTTGAAAATTTGTAGTGTCTGGTTCGATCGAAAGCCCAGGTAGTAGAAAAGTCGTATATGATTGCAGTCGGAGGAATTCAAATGGATACAACTTCTGTAAATTTAATTGAAACTGATAGAATATAAGGATCTTTTGAAGATCTACTTAAATAGCTTATTTCATCTAATATAATGATACAAATAAAGTTTTACTGACAAAAATACTAAATCCTACTATTATGAGCGAAGTTCAACGAATTTTAACCTCTAAGTTTGTTAAAATCATAATTGGAATTTCGCGCCTTTATTCAACTCTGTCTTGACTTTTTCTGAGCTTGACCGCTCCCTATCAACTTCAACACTCTACGTTCTGTGACTTTGACATGCAAGTGTTAATCGCGCCTTAATACTGAAATAAAAGACTCTTCCTTGCAAAGCAGAAATATGTGTTCAATTATTTCATCAGGTTATGGGCCCAGTAAAGCCCAGCAAAGCCCAAAAATAGAATCAGTGCAAAAACGTTCAGTGGAATAAACATCACAGTGAAAAATAGTGAACACAACCTAAAACGCAAAAACGTGACTTCTAATTTAACAATTGCAAAGTGTTTTCTCTGTTTTCTCGTGATAACCGGACTAAGAGTTCTTAAAAATGGTAGCAAATAATCAATTAGCATTAATTGAAAAGTTAACCGGTCGAAGTAATTATGCAACCTGGTGATTTGCTGTAAAAACATATCTTCAGCATGAGGAGCTGTGGGATTGCATAGAACTCGCGCAGGTGTCAAAGTGGACATAAAACGAGATACAAGGGCAAAAACTAAGATAATTGTACTAGTTGACCCAATAAATTATGTGCACATACAAGAGGCTAGCACTGCACTGCAAGTATGGGACAAGTTATCGAAAGTATTTGATGGCTCTGGGCTGACACGCCGTTTTGGGCTGCTGCGTGATCTCTGTAATACCTCGCTTACTGCATGTCAAAACGTAGAGGACTATGTGAGCAAAATTATGTGCACTGCTCACAAGTTCAGAAACATTGGTTTCCAAGTAGACGACGAATGGCTGGGTACACTGCTGGTCTCCGGTCTACCAAAATCCTATCAACCAATGCTAATTGCTATTGAAAGCTCAGGCATGAAGATAACCTCAGACTCTGTGAAATCAAAACTATTGCGAGACATTAGACAAACAGAAAGTGACTCAACAGTGTTCTCAGTCACTAAGAAATTTAAAAACAATTATAAGAAGCAAACTAAGGGTCCGAGGTGCTACTCTTGTAATAATTATGGCCATTAAAATTCTGAATGCAAATCCAAGACGAAAGATATTCAACGAAAACCAAGCAGTTCTTCCTATGCTGCTGTGTTTGTGGCAACATCCAGCCAAGATGACTCCTGGTACGTGGATTCCGGTGCATCCTTACACATGACAAGACATAAGAATATGCTTAAAAATGTGACGGCTCCTGCCATACAGAAAATTAGAGTCGCAGACAACAAAGTACTATCCGTGCAATGCTCAGGAGAAGTGAGCTTAGATGTTTATGACGACGAAGGTGCCTTTACAAAAGTATTATGTGTTCCCGAACTCGCAACAAATTTATTGTCCGTAAGTCAAATTATTCGCAGTGGTGGCCAAGTTAAGTTTGACAGAACCGGCTGTGTTATTATGAACAGAAAAAATGAGAAAGTAGGAACAGCAAGTGTCATCAACAGCATGTACCGGCTGAATATGCCAGGAAAAGGCTATGCATGCATGTCTGATGTCGAAGAACCAGACTTTTACCTGTGGCACCAATGAATGGGACACCTGAATTTTAATAGTCTACGAAAGATGACAGAAAACACTGACCATGTCGTTTTCTCAACAAAAGCACCTGCAATCACATGTGCAACATGTACAGAAGGCAAGCAAACAAGACTACCTTTCAAAAGTGAAGGCTCCAAGGCTAGAAATCTTCTTGAAACGGTTCCTTCCGACGTATGTGGGCCAATGTAAACGCAGACTATGGGCGGTGCCCGATATTTTATAACATTTCTTTACGACTATTCAAAGAAAGTTTATGTGTACTTTCTCCTAAACAAGTCTGACGCTCTGAAGAAGTTCAAGGAATTCAGACATGAAGTCGAGAACCAGCTGGGTGCTCGTATAAAAATCCTTCAGACAGATAACGGCTTGGAATACGTCAACAAGGAATTCTCAGATTATTTAAAAGGCGCTGGCATCGTACATCAAACGACCACACCGTATACACCTGAACAAAATGGGACAGCAGAACGCATAAAAGCTCTAGTAAAGAGAGTAAAATTTACGCTCCTAAATGCCAATCTACCCAAGATGTACTGGGCTGATGCCATACATACTGCGGCACAGCCAATCAATCGTTCTCCAACGAAGTCCTTATCTTTTAAAACGCCAGAAGAAATGTGGTCTGGTGAAAAGCCAAAGGTGAACCATATGTGTATATTCGGATGTGAAGCTATGGCACACTTGCCCAAGGAGAAACGCAAGAAATGGGATCCAAAGGCACAAAAGATGATCTTTATTGGATACTGCGATCATACCAAAGGCTACCGATTCATAATACCAAATACAAGAAAAGTGGTAAACAGTCGAGATGCTACATTCCTTGAATCTACCGTGGAGAGGGACTATGTTCCTGCAGAAATATCTGAGAAGAAACCTGAAACAAATAAAGATGAAGTTAATAATAACAACTCTGAATCAGAGATGTATTCAACTACAAGTACTAATGACACTGTACGCGAAAACCCGTCTACTTCAGAAAGTGAATACATTCCGGACACCAGCATTGATCTTGATAGTCCTCCAGTCAGCAAAATCACCCTGAGAAAGAAAAATAAGGAAAAAACTAATCTAGATGATTCCGTAGAAAATACTTACCTGTGTCATCACGAAGAGGTACTGTCAGATGTGCCTACGACTTACACCGAAGCTATAAAATCGGTAAACAAAGAAAAATGGAGAAAATCCATCACTGAAGAACTGGATGCTCTACAGACGAACAACACATGGATATTGGTAGAAAAACCCCCAAATGCCAAAGCAATTGGATGCAAATGAGTATTCCGTATAAAAGAAGAACCAACTAGTCCACGTTATAAATCACGTCTATGTGCAAAAGGATATGCACAAACTGTAGGTATTGATTGCTAGGAAACTTTTGCTCCAACAGTTAGGTATGATTCAATACGATTGTTACTATCTGTAGCTGTACAAAATAATCTCAAAATCATGCAACTAGACGTCAAGACAGCTTTCTTATGTAGGGAACTTGAAGAGACCATATTTATGACTCCACCAGAAGGGTTGGACCATGGTGAAAATATGGTATGTAAACTGAACAAGTCACTATATGGGTTAAAACAAGCCCCTCGCTGCTGGAATGCCAAATTTGACTCTACACTGAAAAGATCTGGTTCTGTAAATAGTAAAGTCGATCAATGTGTGTACATTGGTCAGGTCAATAAGAAGAAATGCTATCTGTGTCTCTATGTTGATGATGGTCTCCTATTCTCAAGTGATGAATTAGGTTTGAATGAATTTATGAGAGAACTGAAAAACATATTAGAGATTCAAATATTGGAAACTCCTAGTAATTTTGTGGGAATGCAAATAGAAAGATTTTGTAACTGCATATTCATACATCAGACTAAATACATAGAACAAATATTAACAGATTTAAAATGAATAATGCTACAGAAGGGAGATGGAGAGTACGAGAAGAACGTTCCATACAGAGAAGCTGGGGGCGCTCTTATGCATCTGCCTACAGTGAGTCGGCCCGACATAATGTTCGCAGTCAGTTTGGTGAGCAGATTCCTCAATTGCTACAACTAGAGTCACTGGGACGCAGTCAAACGGATCTTTAAATATTTAAAAGATTCTAAAAAGTATGGACTATGCTACTCACATACACCAGAAGCTTCTGAAGTCATTGGCTACAGCGATTCTGACTATGCAAACAATCTGGGCCCACGTCGTTCCATCACTGGCTATGTTTTCTTCAAGCACGGGGCAGCCGTGACTTGGTCGAGTCAAAGACAACAAACTGTGGCTACGTCGACAACTGAAGCTGAATTCATGGCAGCTTATGCCGCCACTAAAGAAGCAATGTGGATAAAACAATTGCTAAGTGATATTGGTGAATATAAATAGGACTCAATATATCTTCATATAGACAATCAAAATGCCATCAGTGGTATTAAAAATATAAACTTTCACAAGAAGTGCAAACACATTGACATGAAATATCGCTTCATTAAGGAAAAATAGTTTTTAAAAATAATCGTATTAAAGTTTGTAAGCAGTGACTCTCAGTTTGCTGATATATTTAGAAAAGGATTGTCAAAAGATAAATTTAATTTTATAAGGTCTAAGCTTGGCATGTACTTGCATAACTCATTGTTATAAATAATCATTAATCTATATCATGTATGTTATCATGTAATTAATGCAATAAGGCTTGAATTCAGGGAGAATGTTAAAATCATAATTTGAATTTCGCGCCTTTATTCAACTCTGTCTTGAACTTTTCTGAGCTTGACCGCTCCATATCAACTTCAACACTCTACGTTCTGTGACTTTGACATGCAAGTGTTAATCGCGCCTTAATACTGAAATAAAAGACTTTTCCTTGCAAAGCAGAAATATATTTTCAATTATTTCATCAAAGTTATTTGTGATTGGATATACCTCCATGATTTTTAGGGCTTTGTGAAAGAAATTTTATAAAAACCTACTATTTTCGCGTCTTGTCCGTCCATCCCTCTATCCATCAGTACGTCGGACTGTCTTTTTATGTGACACGACAAATTTTTTCAGAAACTATAGAAGCTAAAAAGCTCAAGCTTTATGAAAAGGTTAGAAGTGGTGGTCTCTCAAAAGTGAAGGTCTTAACAAATATTTTAAAATTTTTAAGGGGGCTTCACCCTCATGCAAAAATGGCTCTTAGAAATGTTTTTCTTCAAATGTAGATGGGTTTTATCACTTTCAGAATATAAAAAACATTTTATGTATCAGGGGTCCAAAGG
This sequence comes from Odontomyia ornata, assembly GCA_963969285.1. Taxonomy (NCBI): domain Eukaryota; kingdom Metazoa; phylum Arthropoda; class Insecta; order Diptera; family Stratiomyidae; genus Odontomyia; species Odontomyia ornata. The sequence continues at coordinate 133,085,477 of OZ017740.1, forward strand.
GAGGCAAAATGTGCGAACAATATTTGTATCCCCTCACCTCCCGATTGGACACCTTTGAGCCAAAAATCTGAAAAAAATCACAAGGGTAGGTCTTTATGAGTACAAAAGGAATAAATACCTCCGAAATTAAAATTCACTCAACTCTGTTAATAGTAGTATGACTCGTAAATTTTTAGGTTTCCCCCAAACATTGAAACGATACCCTTAAGCTTCTTAAAATTTTACAGTAATGTAGGTTGATATAAGACTCTTAAGCCTGCGAAATTTCATAGAAATCATACCGTGGTAAAGTGAGTTATTGCTATTTCAATTGCGTTAATGGTTGCAACATACTTCAAACTGACCTTGGTACTCTTATTTTCTGCGGTTTTTCATAAAAATATAGGTAAAAGTGTTTAATTTGAACATGTTCAATTGGCTGAGCATTCAGTAAAATTATTTATGCGAGAAAAGAATGGCAACTGTTATGTACTTTTGAAAAAAACTCTGCATCTTTTGGATCAATTTGAATGTTTTCTTATGCAATTATTGGATGAATAATTTAAGTCATCGAATTATGCCGTCAGGAAACTTGTTTTAAACCCTAAGGTTGTTACAAAATCCTTCTGGCAGGAGCACTCTCCTGCCTCCTCGACTTGTTTCACCTCTCATCTTCAGCCATTTATTAATAAATTCAATCAAGCGTGAATAGCATGCACCTTAAATGTTGAAGTTGAGGCAAAATAACACAAATTTGTTCAATCTTCTCATTGAAAACAGCCGGCATTTTTTTACGATTACTAATGTCACTAGTGGAACAAATCCTCAAAGACATTTATGATACCTATCATTCTTGGAACTTTCATACAAATCGTAGCAAACCTGCAGTGCCTGAGTTGGTAAAAAGCACATATTGCTCCATAGCCATATGGTTCCATAGTAAGACAGTACATATTGTTGTATAGTAATACAAGAAAATTGAGTCTTTTTGAAGCTTGCAGGGCAGGTTAACCTTATAAATAAACTTTTGTGTATCATATTTTATTGAATTCAAGGGTATTGTTACGGTTTGAGGATTTAGTATTAACGAAATATGAACGAGAGTACCTTTTGGATAAATGTCAATGTAGCGCGGAGGGTCTCACTGTTCAAACGGTTTGTTTTCTATTTTGAACCAAATCACTGCTATTACAAACTAACCAAATTACTCACCTTAATACCAATTCAACCGAAAGTTTTTCCGCATGGAAAGTTTAAGCGCTACATTGTGTAGAGCAATATGCAAATATATTCTTTTTAGGGTTTTGTAAAATAATTTTACAAAACCCTTCTAAAATCGCGTCCTGTCTGTCCGTCTGTCCGTCTCTCTGTCCGTCCGTCCGTGTGTCACAGCAGTTTTTCTCGAAAACTACTTAAGCTAGAAACATCAAATTTTGTGTGTAGGTGTAAAGTGGTGATCTCTTCAAAGTTCAACTACAAAAAAATTTTATAAGGTATTTAAGGAGGGTGTCCCCATATAGGAGAGTGACCCCCCGAAGAAAAAAATTTCATGGAAGGTAGCCGATATGGATATCAAATGAAAGGTCTTGATAAGAACTTTTCAAAACAGGTCTTAGTTTGGCAAAATTTGCTTCGAGGGGTGCACAGGGAGGGGAAATACATGAAAAATTTGTGTCCCCCCCTCGCGATTGGACACCTGTGATCTGAAAAATATGAAAAAATCAGGAATGTAGGCCTTAATGAGTACAACAACAACAAGTACGTGAAAAGCCGTAATTCACTCAACTTTGTTAGTAATAGTATGATTTATCGATTTTATGTTTTTTTGAATAAAATCTTAATGGTACCCTTAAATTCAATGAAATTCAGTACATAGATGACTATTTATAAGATTGATCTATCCTCAAAGTTTCATAAAGATTGAATCACATTCAGCGAAGTTATAGCGGTTTAAATTTTCCTGCATTACTATGGAACAATATGCGCTGCATTTATTACTATGGCAACATATGCTATGGAACAACATGCGCTTATCACCGACTCAGACACTACAGTTTTCCTAGGATTTCCATGAAAATTTCAGGAATGATAGGTGTCATGTATATCTTTGAGAATCGGTTCAGCTAGTGGTATCAGTAATCTTTTTTCCCAACTTCAACGTTTAAGGTGCATACTTTGAACACTTGATTCAATTTAATGAATGACTGAAAATGAGTACCTACAATTAATGCTCATAAGGGAAACAAGTCAAGGAGGTGGGAGAGAGCTCCTAGCAAACGGGTTTTGTAACCATTCTATGATTCGAAAAATTGGCCATCAATCGATGATAACAGTACAGGAGAGTGACCCCGGAATAAAATTCATCAAACCTAGCCGACATGAGTATGATATAAAAAATTTCATGGGAACTTTTCAGAACAGTTCTTAAACAGTCAGTTTTTGCTTCAGTGGGGGCAGAGGGGGGAAATACATGAAAAATGTGTTTCCTCCGTCGCGGATGGACATCTGAAATAATTATCAAGGGAGATATTTATAAGTATAGCAATACCAACAACCCCAGAAGTCGAAATTCATTCAACTTTGTTAATAATAGTATGATCTTCGTATTTCATATTTTCTCCAATAAAATCGTCTTGGACATGTTTCTTGATTTGATTCGATCTGGTGACTGCATTTTGAAAATTGAATACAAAACCCTTCTGACATGAGCGTAGGTCTGTTTACCCAACTTATTTCACCAGCGATCGATTCTAGTTTGGGAGTGCACGCGATGGAATGAAAAAGTATGGCAAGGGGAGTGCGTGGGAATGAAGCATTTTTATTGATCTGCTGGCTAACTTCATCGATCGAAACGAGGCGGGTAGTTTATAATGGTTCGAGCAGTATTGCACCTGAACAATATACCCGCTTGGCTGAAATGAAAGCAGCTTTTAGTACCGAAATTCGTTCGATTTTCAATCAAACCTTGGAAAGCGTTTACTGCTTCACATTAGGCCCCGTGGCTGCCTGCGCGTATTATAGTCGTAGGAGCAGCTGCTAAGTATCCAATAGATTTGATTAAATCTGGTTTGCAAAATCAGAGAGCGAGCATGTTCGCAGATGAATTGGGTTATTGGAATTCATTTTATTGCTACAAAAAGGTCATTTGACATAAAGGCGTTGTAAGATGTCGGATAAAAATGGAAAGATTTCATTATACGGAGAGATTCTCGCTGAAGGTTGTGCAGAAGGATCTCAAATTTCATGGAACAAGCATATTCCATTATATTTTTGTGAGATTTTTCCATGCTGCTTCAAATTAAAATGAAAATAATTCGAGCATATAAATATTTCATTCAACTTTAAAGTCACAAATCATCTGTAATCAGTAATAATACAAAAATGATTTGAAAGTAATAAAGTCCTTCGAACAGAAGAAAACGTAAATGATCAAAAGTTACAAAATGAGCGAGAGTAATAAAAAATATTAGGAAACATATGAATGAGATAAAGGGTGAGAATGAAGTTTATAACTATAAACATAACAATTACCTCACATTTTTTCTTAGAGCATGGAGCACAAGTGTTAAAAGATTTAACACCGAAATGATTGCATTAAAATTAATGTTCACAAATTAACTGACTTTATACCACTATTTTAAGAATATTTTCTACAAGTGTTGATAAAGCAATTTCTTTATTTGTCTGCAAGTCGTTTTTAAGTCGATTGAATAGAATATTGGTGGAATTAGGTTAATACTAATGAAATGTTTTTTTTTTGCATTAGCAATATAACGTTCATAAGAAACAAAGTATTCGGATTCGTTTTGTTGATGAGAAAGGTGCTCAAACCAGGATTGCTTATGTAATGTGTTTAATAGTCATACGAAAATTAATTCAACCCACATTTCAAATGTACGAGTATACTTCGATTAAATTTGGAATTGTTAAATTATTGTGAATCTTCGGGACACAGATGATAGATCGCATTTGTATCTTTAGCATAGAGAAATTTTATTTAAGAGGCAGGCAGACATTTCAGTCAAATATTACCTTAGTTTTTTGTTATGTAAAATTCACGACGCTACTTCCTTAATAATATCAAACTCCGTCAGTTATAAAAAAAAAAACTTACTAGCAAATCAATCAAAATTAGTAAATGATGGCAATGCCAATAGCAACAAAGAGAAGTTTCGTATACGACCCTAACTTTTGAGAAAAAAAGAAAATAGATACGTAATAGAATATACGAGTACAGCACAGTGTACGTTCCTAGTCGAGAAAAACTTAACTGATTATGTGATATGATCTGTATTTCTTCCTGAGGAAGCACAAATTGAATTGCTGTTTCTACTTCTTAAAGAAAATATTACTATTATAATACCTTTACGCTTAATAGTCTTGTTTGCTTCATCCAATAATAATAGCATGCATTGCTAAACAAAACGAACGTCTTTCCTTTCCAGTAAACTTTTTCTTTTCTAGTAGGAAATGCGAGTGAGAGGTGAATATGCCGCCAAGAGGGTAGGGTTCCTATAATCCGCGAATGGTCGGTTTCGCGTGTGGTCGGTGAGCGGTGCCATAGTTCGTGTTTGCGTGGTTTTATTAGCGTAGATTTTTTGGGATTTGCCTATGAGTAGTATACTTCAGACATTGCGTCGGTGATATTCAAGAGCGCGTATTTTTAGCGGTTATTTTCGTTAATTTCCTCCGGGATGAAGAGATGCAATTTAGAGTGGAGTCGATGGAATTTGTTCGACGGGTTTAAATCGGGCATGTGAACCGGTGGCTGAAATTTTGTATTTCGAACTGAGTCTGCTCGCGTAAGACCCGCATCCCGAACACCTCTTCAAACTAGCTACCTAGCCAGCAGCCACCTTGAAGTAAACTAAGAGTGTCCGGACTTGTTGACGTGATGGGTACAGTACATTGTCAGGTTCCAAGACCACAAACCGATAAGAGGTTGGTTTAGGTTTTCTTCAGGAAATCTCGAACGTTCGAGACGTTTGAGTGACAAAATCATTACAAATGGTGCCATTGTAATGAATTTTTTTTCCTAGAAGTCTATGTAGGACACGGTTACCGAGTGTCTGGCAGAAATGTAGTGAGCTATATACAAAACTGACTAACTTCGCATAACGATCGCGGACGCGTGCTTGTCGACTAGCTATTGGTGGGATCATATGAGGCGGTTTCTTGTCGAGCCAGGAAGCTACACTACAAAATATTCATCACGCCTTTTCTACGAGGCGTACCGATCAATTTTGATCATCTTTAGAAAAGTTCTATTAGGTGTCAATTGAGCTACTCTACAGTAATTCAAATTTGTTTTTGTCTCATTAAAGTTAGTGGACACGGAGACTTTAAGCAAATGCAAACATTCTACAAAAAGCAATCGTTACTTTCTCCGAAGAAGGCCGTAACATTACAAGGGGAATGTCAAACCTAAAAATGTAAAAGTGGCTGAAGTGAACCACTCATTTGTCTAATGGATGAAAACGTGACGGATGTAGTTAATTTTAATCTCGTTTAACTACAAACTAAACAGTTACGACAGGGTGACCACCTTATCTGTTCAGGAGCAGCCGCTCCTGATCACCACGGGGCTGCTCGACTGCTTATGTTTATTACAAATACGTGCTTCTAATCGACTTAGACACTACGGACTTGCCCGGATTTAATGTGCATCTGTGAGAATCTATTCAGCGAGTGCTATAAGTAAGCGTAATATAAAATGGAGGCCATTTTAAATATTCTTATATAAAACGGCCACCAATTTGTTCAGTAAATTTAAGTTATTTTTCCCCAACTGCAGCATTTAAAGTACAGGTTATTAACACTTTAAAGGTGAAAAATTCATGGTAGTAGGTTTTTATGAGTACAACAATAATAAATACTTTGAAAGTTGAAATTTACTCAACTTTGTTAATATTATTAGAATTTGTGAACATAACATTTTCCCCTGTGAATTCATACGGGTACTTTTAAATTCCAATTTAAGTAGTTCTAGAAAAGGTCCTTATATCCTGGAAGTTTCAATAAAGTTAAATTGCATATACGGAAGTAATCATTCGAAACTTCTTTAACTACAACCAAAAGAATGTACGGTTTTCTACGATTTGATTGAACCAGACACTACACTTTTAATTGGATTTTCTAGTTTCTAGATAAAATTTGTAATTAACAATATCTTTTAGATTTCATTCTGTCAATGGTTGTGATTTTATAACAAACCGGCAGCAAGTTAAAATGGTGTAGCAATGGTTTCCCTTTCAAAACGAGGATGTATTTGATGTAGATGTCCTTAAAGGTTTTCTTGTGTTTATTCATTATTTATGTCTGAATATCGTAGGCTGATTTCAAAACCATTCTGACATGAGTGTAGCTCTGTCTACCCAACTTGTTAATTATTGCTTTGTAAAGGAGTTTACGTTTTTTGCTATAATTTTAAATACTAAATTTTTTATGTAACTTACTAAATTATTATTATATTTTAATGAAAACAATTCAGCATTGGTTTGCATTACGATTTTGTGACGGAAAAAACCAGGGATATTATACAAAAGACCCCAAAAATGCCATACATCTCTGAAATGCATGATTATCCTTTTCATATTATAAAATATGATTATCTTTCTGAAGTTAACATTTTGGTTGATAACAGCGAGTTATAACCAACAGAGCACAAAACAATATAGTATGAAACTAGACGTTGACGCTTGGAGCTGCCTGAATCATTGTGAATTCGTAGCATCTGTCTAGCCGGGCCAGGCAATTTGTTTCTCCAGGTGTAACAGTAGGGGTGGTAGATGATATAGTGATTGGGGCCCCCAAACTAACTTCAGCTGCAAATGCCGATTAAATTGCGCCCATGAACTATAATACATAGTTCAGTTCAATTGGTAAATATTTTTGCAAACATTAAATTTTTTAACCACTAGAAGTGCCAATTTCTCGCATCTAAGGGCCTTTGCCCACGCAAAACCTCGTAGAATCCTTTCGCATGGGTAGTATTTGGGTCCTTTGCGAACGTGTATTTACACAGTATCACGTGTAGTTGTCGTTGTAATTAAAAATGGTCTAACCAGGGTCTTGTAATATATAATTTTGACCTTTTCATCAATGTATCTGGAATGAAATCATCACCGGACGGACATGACTACTTTTTGTGCTTTACTGAGCAAGATGTTGACATGTTCAATATAATATGGATACTGATTGAGATGAACACCGAGATACCCAGCACAGCATTTCAGGTGGAACCTGTTCTAAATTACCCTCACCAGCCATGATGTGGAAATCCTTCCAATTACATTTTAAGCCTTGACTGGCGCCCTGCAGCATTGTCGGAAACAAAATTGTTTCGCACTTCTGCACATTGAGTTTCATTCACCAATTGTCAACATATTGGGTAACATGGCAATAAGGTGTCTGGAGAACCCATCCCAAAGGTGTTTGCAAAGTAGTCCATCTAACCAAATCATATTGGACGATGTCATACGCTTCAGCTTGTCACTGTCCTTAAACAGGTAAATCCAGTTTTCTTAGACAGGAAAGATCCGATGTCAAGAGGAAGAAACCAAGACGTAGGAGTTCTAAAAATGGTTTAATGACCTGGCCGCACGCACAGCAACAAAGGAGTACCTATCCGAGGCCCCCTAAAAAATGTTGTTAGTCTCAAGGCAATCATTCATCTATCGATAGCTCAAGTGGAAAAATTTCATATGGGGGATCGAAAATGTGTTCTTGGTTTCAGTTACTCGTGTTCACTTGTCAACGGCTGATAATGAAATGGACTCAGTGGTACACATACATTGAACAATGTGTATCTTATACAAGGTGAGCATTGCTACAATGTGGACTATGTATACCTTCGGCAGGGTTCAGCTAACCTGAATGTTATCATAAGTTGCAATCCTGTTGTCAACTACATCTAACATTGAGCTGCGACAAACATCTCAATAGCTCAGCGAGACCCAAAATGTGTTGAAAAAGCAACGTCAGAAGAATAACGAGCTCGTGGCAAAGCTTTTGGTGCATAGTTTAGATTTGCCAATATCAAATTCCTCCAGAAAGAGGAAATCCATAGTCTCATCATCACTTTGAACTGAATCGTCTTCGGAAGAAGCCACAAAGTCTGATCAGGTAACGGTGGACTAAAACAAAAATTCGCAAGATGATCCGGCTCAGCCTCCTCCAAAACTTACCGTTTTATTCCCAGAAGCGGCAAAAGAAAAACCTTCACAATTTTTTCTCCATGGACATTGGTCTCAACTTCTAAATAGAGTAAACCAGAAAAACACTCGAATGTTCTCGATAAGGCACGCCCTAAATCCATCTCGATAATTCTCCTTGAACCGAAGGAATGGACAAAGCTGGCAGTGCTTACAAAGCAGTTAAATATAAAGTGTGACTCTGCCAAACGCGTATATCTGGGCATCCAGATTATACCCCGATCCTCCAAGGATCACAGAAAATTAGCCAAGTCTTTAACTGAGCAAAAATGGCAGTATCACACGTATTTATTTTCTGAGGATAAAAAATTAAATGTGATAATTTGCGGCCTTTACGGACTATCGACAAAGGAAATTAAAGAAGATCTCCAGCAGCAAGGCTTTCACTCTATTAAAATTTTCGATGTAATAGTTAAATCCGGCCCCTTTAAACTGGTTAAAGTCCTTCTGCTGAAAGCAGAAACGGATATCTGCAACGTTAGATCTATCTGCCATCTTATCTGCCAAATTGAGTTAATGAAACCATGTAGCGGGCAGGCTTAGTGTTATAACTGCCAACAATTTGGCAACTCATCGAGCAACTACCGCGCTAAAGCTCGCTGTATAAAGTGGAGTGGACTTCATCACTTTGAACACTGCAAAAAACAAATTACCGAAAAACCCAATTGCATCTATTGTGGACGAGCATACCCCGCTAACTACGAAGGATGTTGCAAAAACTCAAAAAATGTCAGGAAAACTTTCGCCCAAAACAAGCAACAACCCAGTGTGAACTCCCAAAAACCAATAGAACCCCTACAACTCCTTTCCACCCACAAACCACATGCACTCCACCAAATATGGAGTAATTTTTCATTAAAATTATTATTATTATTATTATTATTATTACTATTATTATTATTATTATTATTATTATTATTATTATTATTATTATTATTATTATTATTATTATTATTATTATTATTATTCTCATCCAGAAAACCTTTCTCAAGCTGGGAATCTGTCTCCGCTTCCCTAACTATTAACTATACAGAAATGATAGACTGACAGAAAGGGAAGGCGGAACGGTAGTTCTTGTGAGAAGAAATGTGAATCACTGCCTGATTGAAACCCCATAGCTACAATGCGTAGAGGCGACACCAATTAAAATATAAACCAGCTCGTTCGAATTTGCAGTCATGTCACTGTACAACTTGCTTCGAAGTGAGACTTTCTATCAAAATCTAAAATTCCTCTTTGAGCTGGAAGGCCCACTCCTGGTGATAGGTGACTTCAACGCCTACCATAACTCCTGTGATGCTGTGAGAAACAATCGAACTGGGGCTCGACAGATTCATCACAGCCATAGACGAAAGACTACATGTGCCAAGTGAACCAACGCACTTTGATCGAGCTACATTTTAAAATTCGGAATCTACGAGATTTTCACCAAAATATCGATGTAACGGTACTCTATGATCTCTCCTCCGATAACAAACCGGTGCACTTTTTAATAGCGGAAACATTTCGACATAAACTTTTAAAAGTAAAAAATAGTTCAAATCAGCAAGCTTCAAGGGATACTCTGGGCACAGCCAGTGGTATCGACGAAAGCATAGAACAATTTAACAGAAAAATCTTACTTACCAAGGAAAATAATACAGCCCAAACTCCGGTAAGGGAACACAACCTCTATGAATTTCCTCAAGATTTTAGGCTCCTAATAAGAAAGAGGAATCAACTACAGAGACAAGCTAGGAACATGGGTGATTCTAGGTTAAATACCAAAGCCAACCAGTTAACCAACGAAATACATGTTCAGATGCACGAATTTCGCAAAACCATTTGGAAAGGATTTTTGCAAAGCCACGAACCTGATGATAATGATTTCTGGCGCCTCTCAAAATATTTTACGTTGAAATATAAACTAAACATTCCCCTTATTCACGGACCAAATGGCCTTAAATATGGCAACACAGGAAAATCCAAAGCCTTTGCAGACAGCCTTAAACGGCAATGTATGCAATCTGAAGATGAAATTGAGTCCTCTGTGCAAAGACTGCTAGCTTCTCAGACGACCGGCAATAACGAAATTCGTCCACTAGACATCGGAGTTAAAAGACATGACTAGCATGCTAAACAAACGGAAAGCCCCAGGCCCTGATTCTTTGAAAAACATCATGCTGAAATGGCTGCCACACAACATACTCCAAACCCTGACGGACGCCATCAACACCATCTTTCGCCTACGCAAATTCTCCAAGTCATGGAAAACGACAATTATAATCATCATCCTGAAAACTGATATGGATCTTACCTTCCCGCAAAATTGACGGCCAATAATTCTACTGCCTTCTCGCTCCAAATTCACAAAAAAAGGCACTTTCAACTTGGTTGTCCGAATACTTTGAGAACAATGAAATTATACCAAACTCCAGCTAATAAGGGTGGTCCAACATATTAGAAATGGGTTGAATCGCAGAAAGTCAACAGGCCTAGTTATGTGCGACATAGCAAAAGCCTTTGACAAAGTTTGGCACGCAGGGCTAATCTTTAAAATGCATGAATATTCTATTTCACTACGTTTATTAAAAATTATCAACACCGATTTTTTCGAGTAAAAATTGATAATATACTATCCAACATGTGACCAATTCAAGCTGGAGTTCCACAAGGATCAACACTCTTCCCTTTACTGTACACCCTATACATGGCGGACCTTCCACGTCTGGCTAACAGCGTTTAAATTTTCCTATATGCTGACGACACTTGCATATATTACACCTCGCAACAAACAAAAGCCATATCTTCAAGTCTGCAACGGTCCACCGAAACTCTTCTGGGATACTTTCAAAGGTGGAAGATAAAAATTTACGCTGACAAGACACAAGCCATTTTCATCACAAGAAGACGACAGCAACAACCTCCTGAACTACAAATCTACTCAAACTCAGTACCTTGGAATAGAACATCAAAATACCTAGGACTAAAATTTAACAGTAGACTTAGATGGACTGACCACATACGTGACAAGAGACAACACTGTTTAGGTATCTTTTCCCTTTTGCATCCCATCTTAAGATCGAGAAAACTGAACGTGAAAAACAAATTCCTCATCTACATACATGTTATAAGACCCTCTCTTATTTATGGCTGCATAGCCTTCTGTCAGACCTCAAAATCTAACAAAAAACTGCTTCAATCCATGCAAAACAAGGCCCTCAGGAGAATCTTTAGAACCCCATGGTACATAAGGAAAATTAACATTCATAAAGACCTCAAACTAGACACTGTTGACAAATATATACTAGACCGCGGACTAAAACTACTCGACAGGATAGATGAACACCCTTATAGTAAGCTGAATCCCCTAAGACTATCCAATAACGAGCAGAGGCTCACTTACCCTACCAACAGGTCAATAATATTGTGATATTGGGCTGACAGAATCTGATTGTACTGTTTGCTATAGGCCAGTTGGGTACAAAGAAAGGCACAGATAGAACTCGAGCAAAAATACTAAATCGCTCAAACTCCACGTGACCCCACACCTCAGGGCAAAACTACGTCTAGCCTGGCCCATTGAGCACTTTCTCTATATCAATGAGACACACTCCAACACATTCTCTATTAAGAATTTGACTAACCAAGCACTTCTTTCTATACATCTGGTGCTCTTCCATCAGAATATGATATTCGGCTCATAAAATATTCAAAAACATTCTGGAGAATGGGGCATTGAGAGTTTTTACTATACATCCAAAAAGACAAGCAAATAATAATCTCACAAGAATAATTGATATTTTCACAAAACCCTCTGAAACTCAATCCATTTTACTTGCATATACATATATACTTATACCGAAATTACAGATCTTTTTCCTACTTCAGGGATTATATTCTCATAAATATCACCAAACCAAATGCTAGTAGATATACAACGAAAATATTGTTCATTGAAATATTTCTGGAAATATAAAATTAAACCCGACTTCAAATTTTCCGCATCTTATCCTGGAACTTCACATATTATCTTGGAATCGACTACACAATTTCGCAGCATTTCCGTTTTCGAGTGAGCTCTACCGGTGATTTGACAAAAATATGAAATGAAACGTAACGAATTCTCAGTAAGGATTTCATCACCACTATCTACCCTCCATTGTTGCAAGAGGGGATGATTTTGTTTGTTTTTTTTCCCTCTCTTCTTCACCTCTACATATACGAGTACAGTTGTATGTGCTCATCCGAATGTTGATACAATGGTTTGCGACCAATCCAACCTGTTGCGTTCAAGTTTAATATTAAACGCTTAACGAAAAGTAATAAATGGAAAAAGTAAATACGAGATGACAATGGCAAACACCGCGGGGTATGATTTTGATTGATATTGTTCAAGATGACTTGGGACACTTGTTTGCTGTTCTGATACTGCCTCAAGCAAATTCAATTTCCGCTTTTCTTTCTTCCATCCTCTGTTTTCCGCGAGACAACATTGAAAATAATCCGCAAATATATTTACCCACGTAGACACATATCATTTGTATTACGTTGCAGGATAGACAACCAACTGAGTGCGGGAAGTGATGGCGACAAAGTTCAGAAAATTGGTAACTTGAGTAAAAATGTTAGGATGAGCAAAAACAAATTCAATTAGAAAGATATCAAGTTTTATTTTAAAACAAAAAATAAGCAAAATTAAAAGAAAATTTGCGTGAAATTGAAAGAATATTAAATATAAATTTTCAGAATTGATATATTCAATATCTTAAGGTATCATTTTCTTTTTTCGAAGAATAAACGTTAAATCTGTTCGTGAAAACATAATTTAGAATCAAATTTCAATTGTTTACCTTGATTTTAATAAAGGGTTTTCCAATAAGAGGTGTTATTTTGAATAGATTTTGTTATTTAATACCTTGCGACTTCTTCCTTTGGGGCCACGTGAAAGAGAAGGTCTACGCCAAAGCCCAGCGTCAATTAAAGACCTCAAAGATGGAGTTCGTGAGGATATCGAGGACATAGGGCAGCCACTTTGCGATTTGGTTATGGAAAATTTTATGAAAAGGATATGCTCCTGTAAGCGTGGTCGTGGTGGTCATTTGCCTGATATTATTTTTTCACTATCAACGGCATAACTCCCTCTTTATAATGAAATAAACATCCGATCATGTGTATTAAAAAATGGCATTTTTCTTTTAATATCAGTATAACACCTCTCATTGGAAAACCCTATATTTTCTTTTTTATTTGAAAACCCGTCGAGCCTTGCTTTTTTTGAGTGAGCAGAGCTTTCGGCTCATTGGAGTCATCTTCACTAAAGCACTGAAGCTAACCTGTTTATATCAAACAAACAATATAATTGACCAATATTTTCCATGATTTTAAAAGTTGAAAATGATATGATCTATTTTTAATTTGATGCTCAACTAAACTAGGTTAGATATAATTACGAATATTACATTCATACGTGTGCATTCATCTAATTTGGTGAACTTAGTTTTCATATTAGGCAAATATTTTTATTTTAAGTGAGCACGAATTTGTTTTTATATTTTGTTTTTTGTTAAATCCGCAAATAATATTTAAAGAAGTTAGGTAGACAGAAGGATTTTGTACTAAATCTACGATATTCATACATATAAAATAATTTAATTCAAGAAAAACTTTAATGAAAAAACCAGTGTTTCTCTATTTTAACTAGCCAATATTTTGTTGCAAAGCTACTTAAGTCATCGATTAAGCCGAATCTTAAACTTGGAATGTGTGGGGTGTGGAGTTAGTGCGATTTAGCACCTTAACTCCCTCATATCTGTGAGTACTACAGTACCCACCCACTTTCCCATGACAGCTTCAGTCAATATACAATTTTAAAAATAATTTTAAATAATTATTTGGCGGATAGTTGGGAAGCGTAAATCATCCCCGTTTCGGACAGTTCGAAGGAATGCCAGGGTACTATTAGTATGGTTGTCAATTGTGTCAAAAAGTTTCAGTGCTCTATCACGTACGTATTTTTATACTGTCTCAAGTCTTAGGTCCTTGTATATGTCAGTGTTCCTAATGTACCATGGAATTCTTAGGATCTTTCGAATAGTTCTATTTTGGAAGGACTGGAGTGCTTTTTTGTTAGTCTTTGTCGTTTGGTAGAAAGCAGAACTACCATATAGTAACGTCGGTCGTATAATTTGTTTGTAGATGAGCAGTCGATTTTTAAGGCTAAGTTTTTTGGATTTAATGAGTGGGTATAGTGAAGAGAGAAGTCCAATACAGTGTCCCCGTTTATTTTGTATGTGTTGTCTCCATGTCAGGCTTTTGTCAAATGTAAGTCCAAGGTATTTAGCTGTTGGTGCCCAGTCTATTGTTTCATTGTCAACGTTAAGTCTCTGTGGAGTTTGCTGTAGTTTTCTTGTGATGAATAGGGCTTGTGTTTTATCAGAATTAAGCCTAATTTTCCACTTGCGAAAATATTTCAATAAAATGTTTATCGATCGTTGCAAGTTTGAGGTGATGACTCTTGCTTGTCGTGCTGTAACAAATATACAGGTATCATCAGCGTAAAGTGATAATTTTACTTTTGGAGGCAGAGTAGGAAGGTCTGCAGTAAATATGTTGTAAAGGACCGGTGATATGGGCGAGCCCTGAGGAACTCCAGCATCAATTGGTCTCAGGCTTGAAAGTTGTTTGTCAATTCTGACACGGAATGATCTGCCTTCCAAAAAGGAGCCAATGGTTTGGGTGAGCTGCAGTGGCATATTGAACTGATGCATTTTGAAGATAAGTCCTGCATGCCAGACTTTATCAAAGGCCTTAGCTATGTCAAACATAACTAAGCCTGTTGAGTTTCTGCGATTTAAGCCTGTTCTGATGTGTTGGACCACTCTAACTAACTGGAGCTCAGTAGAGTGTTTGGCTTTGAAGCCATATTGTTCTTTCGGTAGAATATCTTTATCAGATATAACCTCATAAAGTCGATGCAGAATCACCCTTTCCGCAATTTTCGACAGCGAAGAGAGGAGACTGATGGGTCTCCAGTTTTGTGGAAATTGTGGGTCCTTTTGAGGTTTCGGGAAGACAATAATAACCGCTGATTTCCATATTTTGGGATACCTTCGCAAACGAAAAATCGTATTAATAATGTCAGTGAGTGTTTGTAATATATTATCTGGTAGCCAAGAAATCATAGTGTTTGTAATAGTGTCATATCCGGGTGCTTTATGTTTGTCGAGTGTCTGTATAATGTTTTTGATTTCGTCCAAGTCCGTGGGTTTTATTCTGTCTTCGTGTTGAATGCTATCCATCAGTAGTCTGTTGACAGAAGATTGAATTATTTCCTCATTTCCAAAGTCCTCCTCATCCGAAGAATTCTCGCGGAATTGTGTTTCTAAGGAATCTGCAAATGCCTCCGCCTTACCCGCATCGTAGTATTGTATTCCATTCGGACCATGAATAGGTGGTACCACAATTTTACTGTTTTTCCGAAAGTATTTGGTCATTCTCCAGAAACTGCCACACCCAGGCTCGAGACTCTGCAAAAAGCTCTCCCATTGCTCGTTTCGGAATACCCTTATTTTATCACGGATTTCATTTGTCATCCGAGTAGCGTTTATACGTAGCGTAGGGTCACCTGTAAACCTAGCTCTCCTCCGAACTTGATTCCTTCTCCTGATCAGTTGTTTGATATTCTGAGGGAGTTCATAGGGATTCGTTTCCCTTCTCGGAGTTATGACCGTGTGGTCCTCTTTTGCCTGTATAATTCTCTGAGTTACGTTCTCAATGATGTTGTCGAGGTCGTCGGCCGTTTCAGGTGATTGAAAATTAGTTTCATTGGCCAATGCGACTTTAAACGCTTTCCAGTTTGTAGTTTTCCTTTCCTGCATAGGAACATCAATAAAGATGTTTTCTATGAGGAAAAGGACTGGTTTGTGGTCGGAAGACAGTTCGTCGAGGACATTTAACCGAACATTTGGTGTGAAATCTCGTGATATTCCGATATCCAGTGCAAAGCCATGTCTTGTTCCGTAATGTGTTGGCTCATTGGGGATATGCAGGCTAAAGTGGTTGGCTGTGATGAATGTATTGAGCTCGGTCCCAGCTTTATTGCTTCTCACAGCTCCCCAAAGGCGGTGTGTGGCATTTAGGTCTCCTGCAATGAATATAGGGCCATCAAATGCAGTAAGTACTCTGAGATCATCTGGAAAATTTCTATTTGAGGGAGGATTGTAAACAGAAATCACAATGAACTCCAGAAAATCAGTTTGCACCTTGATTACTGTGGCCTCTAGTTTTTCAAGTGTGGGTGTATTGATGGGATAATGATTCACGTTTCGTCTCACGAGAATGGCCGTTCCGCCTCCCCTACCCGTCATTCTATCATTTCTGTACATGATGTAGTTGGGAATGCTGAATCGTCTTCCAGGCTTCAGAAAGGTTTCTTGGATCATGATTATATCGTATTTATGATCGAAAATAAACTGTTGTAATTCACCAGTATGCTGAAGCAAGGAATTCGCATTCCACGTCAGAATTGAAACGTGATTCGTTAAACTCATTAGTGTTTAGTGTTGATGACATTTTGAGATGCAGCGAACATGGTTTGAATCATGTTTGCCATCATCTCTTGCATCATGTTTTGGAACTGTGTCTGTATTTTGGCAAACATTTGGTCCATATTATTAGTTTGATTTTGTATGCGTGGGGGAAGCTGTGTCGTGGTTGTTTGTTTTTGTGCTGGTTGTGTGGGTTGGGCCGCAGCAACCTGTGCGAACGGTCTTCTCACATTCTTTGGATTTCTGGGACAACCCCCGTAGCTTGCTGGATGCTCTCCACCACAGTTTACACATTTTGCTTTCTCTTCTATTTTCTTCAGACAGTTCGAGAAATGGTGAAGCGAATCGCATTTAACACATCGAGACTGTGCAGGACAGTTGCTAGCAGAATGTCCAAATTGTTGACAGTTGTGGCACATACCCTGGCCCGTACGAGGACGCTGTGCTTCCACGATGCACATAAGATGGCATACAGATTTTATATTGTATATATTTGTTTCGGTTTTTGGGAGGAGAACCTTGACGACTTTAGAGAGACCTTCCCTCATCTTAATGTAGTAGACTTCAATTGGGTTGAAGCCCTGAAATTGTAAGTCTTCTTTTATCTCTTCAGCTGAAAGGCCATACAGACCCCTGATGACAACATTCAGCTGTCTATCTTCTGGCAGTATATAAGTGTTGTATTGCAGTTCATTTTCTGTTAGTGCTTTGGTCAGTCGTCTGTGATCTGTGGGTGTAGTTGGTATAATTTGTATTCCCAGGTAGACTCTTTTCGCGGATGTGTATGAAATGTTTTGTGTTTTCATTATGTTCAGTGTTTGGGACCATTTTGAGGGCTCTCGTAAAATGACCGGGACTGTTTTTGATTCTTGTGTTTGTGTTGCGGGTTGTGTGTTTGTAGTGTTTGGTACTATTGGCTTTGGTTTGGGTGTGATGGCCATTTCTTTGAATACCGTAGCTGGTTTTGGTGGTGGAAGGGCAGGGAAAATCTCATCCTCTTTGTCTTTGTTATTCTCGCAGTCAACTTCCATCTCACTCTCTGTAGTAGTTTCACATGTGGAACTTGACTTGGGAGGTGAAGACGCCCTCACCTTTCGTTTTTTCATCCGAGGGCTCTCTTTTTTGGATTTTCCGTTGACCTTAGCCTTGTCCTTGAGCAATAACACTAGTTCTGCATTTTTCGCAGCTAGCAGCTCATTTTTGTTTCGCTGGTCGGCCAGCTCAGCATTAGTTTTAGCGAGTGTCTCTTGTGTTTGTAACAGCGTTACAAACACTTGATCCAACTTCAGCGTTATATTGTCAAGCTGGGCGACCAACGATGCAATTTGCTCATCCTTGTCAGCAGGTATGTCACGTCCGGCAACCACGCCACCGTCCGTCGACATCCTGTCCACCAAAAGGGAACTATCTATATGTTATAATTATTATAAGATCCGCCAAATAACTAATTTTCAATAAAATTCACAAAAATATAATAAGAAAAAAAAAAAATTGACTGAGGCTGACCCAGGTCAGTAAAGGAATACCAAGTACTCACCGAGAGTCCCGGTATTCTATCTTCTTTCTTCTTATTCGCTCTATCTTCAATTTCTTCCTATCTTCTTACTCGCTCTATCTTCTTCTTACTTGCTCTATCTTCTTCTCTTTCACACTATTTTCTTCTATTTCACTCTATCTATCTCCTGTCTTCTTACTTGCTCTATCTTCTTCTCTTTCACTCTATTTCGCTCTACCTATCTGCTGTCTCGCTCTACCTTCTACCCTCCTATCTTCCCTCTCGCTCTACTTCTCTCCTATTCGCTATCTTCCTCTGCCTTCGACTTCCTTCTCTTCCAATCTTCTGTCTCCTTCTTATCTTCTGTCTTCTTCTTATCTTCTGTCTCCTTCTTATCTTCTGTCTCCTTCTTCTACCTCCTTCTTCTTCTATCTTGCATGTACTTCAACTTTTACTCTCCCGTCAGCACGTCGACTTAATAACTTGACTTGACTTAACTGATTGGTTCTTATCTTCTGTCTCCTTCTTATCTTCTGTCTCCTTCTTCTACCTCCTTCTTCTTCTATCTTGCATGTACTTCAACTTTTACTCTCCCGTCAGCACGCGAATCTTAAATTACTTTGGTCATATTATATATCTGGAGAAAATACAATCGAAAGTGTAGTGTCTGGTTTGATAGAAAGCCCATGTAGTAGAAAAACCGTGCATGAGCGTTGTAATCGGAGAAAACTTCTGTACATTCTATTAAAACTTTAAGAATGTTTGTAGGACAACCTACGAGAGCATATCTGCTTTCATCAAATTTAGTCATACAAATGCAGCTATACTGGCAAAATATTAAATTTACAAAACCTACTAATATTAGCAAAGTTTAACGAACTTCTACCTTTCAGTTATTTGTAATTGGTTCTGCCTCCTACAGCCCCTCTCGGAGCTTCACTTCCTGCATATAGTGCCTCCAACTGTCTTGGCCCATTGACCGCGTCCTCAAATTTTGAAATCCGAGCAGCGATGAACTGTCTTCGTTGACCGAGTCAGACCAGCGTTTACTCGGTATCCTCACTAGTCTCCGGCCTTCAGTTCTCCCAACAAATACCTTTTTTTTTCTTTTAGAACCTCCATTCCCTTCCACTCTCTCCATCACACTTTCTTCGTCGCACAACGCTCGTGCGACCTGCACTTCACATTTCGTCGTTTCCTCAGGTGTGCCAGCCAGACAATGATTAGACCATCGGTATAAGGGGCACACAAATTAGAAGTTATCCTATTAATCTCATCTTGTCCATTTCGTGATCAGCTCTCAGAGATAAAAAAAAAAACTTCGTAATACGCCGTGGGAAAAAAACTCTGAGTTATAAATATAGCTGTCTTTTCAAGCATCTCGACGATAGGGTTTAAAGTGCCCTTAGATGCTATGTTGTAATTTATTGCACTGAGGTTCTCTATAATAATATCTTTCTGCTATACCATCTCGACGATAGGGTCAAGAAAGGTCCTACGATGCGATGTAGAAATTTATTGCACTGAGATTCAATCATTGTTAAATAAATATTCATTAAGCCTTTTTTAAAAACTATAAGTGAATTTGCATCCTTAACTGAATCTGGAAGATTGTTGTATATACGCAAGGCATCATTCGTAGCTTCATTCTTTAGACGATTCGTTCTTGCAAAAGGTATTATGAATTGATTTGCGTTCCTAACATTGTAGTGATTTTTCTGCGATACTTTCATAAATTGAATATGCGACGACGAATTTGAGTTCAAGCATTTGAAAATCAACTTGGCTTTCTCTGCTTCAACGATTTGAGTAAATGTTAATACTTACGCTGATTGGTACACAAATCTGGTTTGTGTACGTATTGGTGGATTTAGCATGTTTTTATAAGCCTTGTTAAGCAACCTGGAGATGATATTAAGGTGTTGTTTTGATGACTGGCTCCAGATTACTACTCCGTAATGTAGTTTTGACAGAACGAGTGCATTTAACACCATCTGCCTGATATTGCTTGGAAATCCTTCATATCTTCTCAGTAATCCAATAACACGAGCTGATTGTCTTCTTAAGTTGTTTATATGCGACAGCCACGTTAATCGTTGGTCCAAAATATTTGAATTTCGGTACTCTCTCCAGTTTTTTGCTATTAATTCTTATATCAATGTTAATGTCTTCCTTGTTTTTCTGTTTGAAGATAATACATTTGGTCTTAGAAGTATTTAGCGCTAGCTTATTATTACTTAACCACGAATGATATGTACTTAGATCCTCATTAATGGTATTCTCTATGTAATCTTTTTTGCATCCTGAGTAAAGTAGAACTGTGTCATCAGCATATAGTGCATAGTGTCCCTTTAGTCCACATGTATTTAAATTGTTAGTGTATAACAAGAATAAGGTAGGGCCAAGTATGGAGCCTTGGGGAACGCCTGACTTCATAGGTGCCAAGTCGCTCAATACATTATTGACTACTGTCTTCTGCGATCTCCCTTTTAAGTAACTCCTAAAAAGATGATTTGGTTTCCCATGAACGCCATATAATTCGAGTTTACGAAGTAAAAGCTCATGATCCACAGTATCAAACCCCTTTTTCAGATCCACAAAAATGGCAGCAACATAGTCACCCTTGTCAAGTCCTGTATTTATGAAACGCGTGACTGAGAAAAGAGCATCAAAAGTTCCTTTATTTTTCTGGAAACCAAACTGTTGTAAATTTAAAATTGAATTTTCCTTAATGAATGATGATAGACGGATGTTTATTAATTTTTCGAATATTTTGCTAAATCCTGTTAAAAGCGCGATCGGGCGGTAATTATTTGGATCCATACGGTCTCCTCTCTTGAAGATTGGGACTGTTTTTGCTAGTTTTCCTTCCTCAGGAAATGTTCCCTTCCTAATATGTTTGTTTAGACAATTTGCAACACATTCTGCTATCTCTTCCTTTATAAGTTTTATTTCATCCATGGTGATATTGTCTATACCTGGTGCTGTATTTTGCTTCAATTTATCAATAATTTTTATTGCTTCAACTTTGTTAGTTAGATGCATGTGAAAAGAAGATTTGGGTGACGTAATTGTAGAAGTAAAATTGCTTGTTGACGCTGGCTGGATTCCATTGGCAATTTTTCCACCTATAGTTGAAAAAAAGGTATTGAGGTTACTTGCAGCTTCAAATGCATTTACTGAAGATGAGTTCTCTATGGTGAAATCCCGGGTCGTAGAATGACGCGGTGAGTGTCTTTTAACTTCATTTATTATGTCCCATATTTCATGCGCATTGTCGGCCGCTGCATCTAGTTTTTTGGAGTAATATAAAAGTTTTGCTTCTTTCACAACACGTTTAGATGTTTTATTGGCTTCGATGTATATAAACCTGAGCGATTGATCATTCATGTTCCGTTTGTAGTTTATATAAGCCTTCCGCTTGTTCTTACTTGCCTCAATATATTTTTTGGTTATCCATGAATGTTGACGACATCTTAGTTTTTTCTCCGTAGTCGAGGTATCCTTAGCTTCCAATATGATGTTTGTGAGCTCCACTAAGTTTGAAGTTTTTTGGTTAATTAATAAACCCTTAAGATTTGATCTAAAGAGGTCCTTATTTAAGTATTTGAAAACTTTGTAAGCAGGCTTTTGCTTTTTATTTATTTTAATGCCTTGAATAACAACTTTCAAAACACAATGATCAAGTTCTGGCCAGTCCTGGAGAGTATAAGCAACTTTCCCAGCAATTTGATTATCAGTTGTGGCTATGTGATCAAGGCAGGTATTAGATGCTAGTCGAGTAGGTTGAAGTGGGTTCACAATAGTGGCACCATTCGTTTCTAGTACGTCGTTGTACATCCTTGACTCATTAGATTCAACCATTAGATCTATATTCGTATCGGCAACTGTGATCAAATTATTTTCCATAGAATATAGTTCACCTAATGGCAAGCACAGGTCTTGCGCGTTAAGTCGGGTGGGGTTGTAAAATGTGCCAATTTTTATTTTCTTTCTAGGGCATACTAGTCTGATGACCATCATATTGTATTTATCCGGTATTACTCGCCTCGTTACGAAATTAAGAGTTTTTTAAATTGCTGTTCCTCCACCTCTTCCGGGCCTGCAGGAAAATACAGAATCATATCCCTGAATGTTGTAGTACTCAACTTCCTCGGAATATATCCAGACTTCATTAAGTATAATTAAATCTATATTCGAATGTTGCTTTACATAAATTTGAAGTTCGTTAAGTTTTTGTCTTAAACTTCTTAATTAGCATAGAGGATAGAAATTTGGGTGTCTTCAAATATCTTTGTATTATTGAATGGCATATTAATCATCGTAGTTAATGCTTCTCTCAGCAATCAAAATCCTACGTTTTAATTCTGGGCTTTCCGTCGAATCTACCCGGTGTGCATGGCCAATTTTCTTACCATTTTCCATACAATTACAACATTTTTCAACTGAGCCTTACAGTCTCTTGTATCATGCTGTGATCCACATTTTGCACACCTCAGTTCCCCTTCACATTTTGATGTCTTGTGATTGATTTTTTGGCATTTGAAGCACCTCGTGACGTCAAAATCTTCCTTTATGTAGTATGATCCATAGTCGATATTAACATATCTATTCGCTATCTTCTAGAACATTGTTCCATTCACCTCTAAAATATGTAACCATTTTCCGCTCCGTATTCTTCTAGAGTGAAGCAATTCCATTTTATCTTCATCTAAAATGTTCGGGTTCAGACTTTGGATTTCAGTTCTTAGCTCCTCGTTTGTGAATTGGGTATCCATTGTTTGTTTATACGATACATGTGTCCAGCCCATTTCTGCCCTAGTCTTACAATCATTGGGCTTTTTCAGACGCAGCGTTAAAAGTGAGCGTTAAACAGGTTATATGGGCAAGAAGAGTGAGAGGCATTGAGGGGACCTGATGGTAAACAAACAAGCCAACATTTTTTAGGGTGAACGAGCGTAACGCACATACACAAACGCATTTTGTTGATCATTTGGTGGGGGAAATAATCATTCCGAATTGAACATTCGGTGAAGAAGGTAGTCGTCACGAAACGATTGCCTTTCTTTAATTTGCGTGCAAAAATGGATGCGTGGACGCGAGAAGCTACGCGTTATTTAATAAATTTATAAAAGCGAGGCCATGTTCAATTTCAGGAAACAACACGACGAATATCGCGATTTCTATAAAGTTAAATTGCCTATTGTAAATCCTTAGAAAATTAACTGTACGCTTAATCTCCATAGAATCACATTATAATAAGCAAGTTTACAACACATCAAGAAAAATATGCGACTAAAAAAGATATTCATATTTGGAATACATTTTTCAGAAAGCGGAAAAACACGGAGGATTCAAATAAATCCAATAGAAGTTTGAATCGACAAACTTTAACAATCATAAAATAAATTTTTCATTCCAGTTTTTATTACCTCGTGCACAATTCAAGGCTAAAATATCAATTCTCAATCGCTTATCTCTCTATCTTCGCTCTCATGTTGTCCGCACGATGTTTAACGATCAAATGACCCTTTTGACACATACACTCGCAAGACGTGTATCGTATACAAAAATAGGTTGGCTGAACTATGCAACGTGTAAACATAAGGGCGTAAGCGCGAAACCTGTTTGGATATGGGTTTTTACCATTCCCGTGTGAAACAGCCCATTGGGCTTTTTCAGACGGAGCGTTAAAAGTGAGCGTTAAACAGTTTATATGGGCAAGAAAAGTGAGAGGCATTGAGGGAGCCAGATGGTAAAAACACGCCAAAACTTTTTAGGGTGAAAGAACGTTACGCACATACATAAATGCATTTTGTTGATCATTTGGTGAGGGAAATTCTATACAATCGCCGGTAATAATTCCGAATTGAACATTCGATGAAGAAGGTAGTCGTCATGAAACGATTGCCTTTCTTTAATTCGCGTCCAAAAATGGATGCGTGGACGCGAGAAGCTACGCGTTATTTAATAAATTCATGAAAGCGGAGGCCATGTTCAATTTCAGGAAACAACACGACGAATATCACGATTTCAATAAAGTTAAATTGCCTATTGATAGTCCACAGAAAAGTAACAGTACGCATAATCTTCATAGAATCACATTATAATAAGTCAGTTGACAACACAACAAGAAAAATATGCGACTAAAACGGATATTCACATTTGGAACATATTTTTCAGAAAGCGGAAAAAACACGGAGGCTCTAATAAATCCAACAGAAGTTTGAATCGACAAACTTTAACAATCATAAAATACATTTTTCATGCAAGTTTTTGTTACCTCGTGCACAATTTAAGGCTAAAACATCAATTCTCAATCGCTCATCTCTCTGTCTTCGCTTTCATGTTGTCCGCACGACGTTTAGCGATCCTTTTGACACATACACTCGCAAAACGTGTATCGTATACAAAAATAGGTTGGCTGAACTATGCAACGTGTAAACATAAGGGCGTAAGCGCGAAACCTGTTTGGATATGGGTTTTTACCATTCCCGTGTGAACAACCCCATTGAGACCTCCGGCTCGTCAAAAATATCATAAAGCGCATGGCTGTATTGAATTCGCCATTGATCCCCGTCTAGCTCCGCTCAAATTATTTGCCTCAGGACCCGTCGCTTAAAGGCCTTCAATTTGTTTGTGGACGCATAACACAGGTCTTGTCACAGATTTATATTCTTGGAGCTTTGTTTTTTTGTGTATGCAGCTGGTAATCAAGATAATTAGAACTGAAAAAAATATTTTATTTGCCAGCTGTATTCTTCGACGTATTTCGTCTCTTTGATTACTGGTTCCCGTAATTTTAACGCATAAGTACATAACTTCGCTCACATTTTTAGGGTTTCGTACTAAAATACAAAACCTATTGCAATCACAACCGTCTGTATGTCTCAGCACTTTTTCTCCAAAACTGTAGAAGCTACAGCAATGAAACTTTGTAGGAAGGTCAGAAGTGGTGACTACTTGAAAGTTCAAGGGTGAAAAAGTTTTTCGAAGGGGTTTAAGGGGGGTTTCCCCATATCCGGAGGTGACAACTATATGGGGAGTCGTGTAGGGTGTCATTGGAAAGGTCTTAATGAGATCTTTCTGTACCGAGGGGGCAGGTGAAGGGGAAATGTACGAAGTTTTCGCGTACCCCCCCCCCCCTCGCGATTGGACACCTTCCATCCGAAAAATCTGAAAAAATTATGAATGTAGGCCTTGATGAGTATAACAACAACAAATACGAGAGAAGTCGAAATTCACTCAGCTTTGTTAGTAATAGTATGATATATCGATTTTACGTTTTCTTGAATAAAATCTTAACCGTACCCTTAACTTCAATAAAACTACAACTACAAATATGACTTTTTATAAGATTGATCTGTCTTAAAAGTTTCACAAAAATCGAATGGAATTTAACGATGTTATAGCAATTTTAATTTTCCTACATTACTATGGAACAATATACGCTGTATTACTATGGAAAGATATGGCTATGGAACCATATGCGCTTTTTACCGTCTCAGACACTACAGTTTTGCTAGTGTTTGCATGAAAATTTCAGGAACGATATGTTTCATGAATGTCTTTGAGAATTGGTTCAGCTAGTGGTATCAGTAATCGTAAAAAAATAGCGGCTGTTTTAAATGCGAAGATTGAATAATTTTGGGTTTTTTTTCCCCCAACTTCAACGTTTAAGTTGCATGCTTCTAACACTTGGTTCAATTTAATGAATGAATGAAGATGAGTGACCACAATCAATACTCATAGGTGAAACAAATTGAGAAGGCAGGAGACAGCTCCTAGTAAAAGGGCTTTGTAACCATTCTACGATTGGAAAAATTGGCCATGAATCGATGATTTCAGTACAGGGGAGTAGCCCCAGGAAAAAAATTTCATCTAAGGTAGCCGATATGGGTATCAAATGAAAGTTTTCTATGGGCGCTTTTCAAAACAGTTCTTAAACTGACAGTTTTTGCTTCAGTGGGGGCATAGGAGGGGAAAATATACGAAAAATGTGTTTCCTCCCTCGCGAATGGGCACCTATGATCTGAAAAATCTGAAGACATTAGCAAGGGAAATATTTATGAGTATTACAATAACAAATACCTCAGAAGTCAAAGTTCGTTCAACTTTGTTAATAATGGCATGATCCTAGAATTTCATATTTTCTCCAATGGATTCGTCTTTGACATGTTTCTTGATTTTATTCGTTGCCGCTGGCTGCATTTTGTAAGTTGAGCACAAAAACCCTTCTGACATGAGCATAGGTCTGTCTACCCAACTTGTTGATACTGTATTCGCTAAGTGTAATATTTTTTGGGTTTGAGGTATTTTTCCTTGAAGCGTCATAAGCTTTGTTATTTTCTCATTGATTTTTAGCCCTACTAGTTTTGCTTCGCTGTCGAGTTTCGGGAAGATTTCTCTGGCAGTTTTTAATGACCGTGACAGAATGTTGATGTCATCCGCATAGGCTACTACTTGGCTCGACTTGTAAAGTAATGCACCTCGCGTATCGACAGGTAGCTTCCGTATGACGTACTCCAGAGCCAAATTGAATAGCATTGGGGCCAGCCCATCTCCTTGCTTTAGTCTAATATTTATATCGAAGGCGTTAATATGTTGGTTATTCATGCGGACTTAGGAGGACGCGACGTCATTGTAATTTTGGTAAGACAGAGTTATATGGCTAGGATACCTACGAAAAACATTATTTGGTACAGTATGTTACGATCAATACTGTCGTATGCTTGCTTAAATCTGGGTTGAACTCCCAGCATTTTTAGGGTTTTGTACTTAAATAGAAAACCCTTTTACAATCACGACCTGTGTCCGTGTTTCCGTCCATCCATCCCTCCGTCTATATGTCACAGCATATTTTCTCCGAAACTTTAGTAGCTGCAACCATGAAACTTTATGAAAAGATAAAAGGGAGATATCCCCATATAGGAAGCCTATCCTTCAAAAAAAATTTCATCTTTGGTAGTCGAGTAGGCTGTCATTGCTAAGGTCTTAATGAGATCTTTTCAAAACAAGTCTTGAACTTGGTACTAATTGGTACCGTGGCAAGCAGATGAAGGGTAAATTTTCGATCTTTTCGCATGACTGCTCTATCGAGCAGTAATTTCCACTATTACTGCTCGATAGAGCTTGCAGCACTGCCATGCTGCAACATATATATAAATGGGTTCGTAGTCATCTGGAACCCCGCAGTCGAGCTGCCCCGAGGTGACTGATGTGGCAGCTCCTGAGGAGTATTTCGGTCACCTCGAACGAAACTGCGAGATTTTTAATGGAACCAGCCCATATGCTGGAACCAGCTGAAGTCCATCGAGCAAAAAATGCTATTAAGTTGATAGCTAAAATGCTCGGGTGAAAGAACAATGTAGTTCTTTCACTTAGGACAACCAGCATTCCTCAAACAAAGTTTCTTATAAGTTCGCCACCACTGCGTAATAGTGGAAATTACTGCTCGATAGAGCTTGCAGCACTGCCATGCTGCAACATATATATAAATGGGTTCGTAGTCATCTGGAACCCCGCAGTCGAGCTGCCCCGAGGTGACTGATGTGGCAGCTCCTGAGGAGTATTTCGGTCACCTCGAACGAAACTGCGAGATTGTTAATGGAACCAGCCCATATGCTGGAACCAGCTGAAGCCCATCGAGCAAAAAATGCTATTAAGTTGATAGCTAAAATGCTCGGGTGAAAGAACAATGTAGTTCTTTCACTTAGGACAACCAGCATTCCCCAAACAAAGTTTCTTATAAGTTCGCCACCACTGCGTAATAGTAGAAATTACTGCTCGATAGAGCTTGCAGCACTGCCATGCTGCAACATATATATAAATGGGTTCGTAGTCATCTGGAACCCCGCAGTCGAGCTGCCCCGAGGTGACTGATGTGGCAGCTCCTGAGGAGTATTTCGGTCACCTCGAACGAAACTGCGAGATTTTTAATGGAACCAGCCCATATGCTGGAACCAGCTGAAGTCCATCAAGCAAAAAATGCTATTAAGTTGATAGCTAAAATGCTCGGGTGAAAGAACAATGTAGTTCTTTCACTTAGGACAACCAGCATTCCTCAAACAAAGTTTCTGAAAAAAACCTTCATCAAGGTCTTGATGAGTACAACAACTACAAATACGTGTTGCACAATACTCGTACACCCTATGTGTACTGACATGCCCTGGGAGCTTGATATGATGTGTACACATCAAGGCTCCCGGGGATAGAGAGATATTCCTGTACAACACTTACCTGCTACTTTATACTTGCCAACTAGATCAGTAAAAGGGTGGTTTTGTTTAGTGATTTTATTTTTATTTTATCCCTTGTTTGGTTATATAACTACACGTTCGGTTGACTATATGAATATTCAAAACATATTTTGCTATTGAATTCTTCTAATAATTAATTTATCACAGAGACGTATAAAGTTCGAGCATTAATGGAGCTTGTAAAATTTTTGCGATTTACGCTTACTTTAATTATGTTTGTTTGTTATTCAGAGGGAAAAGGCAATTTGAAGAAACCAATCTATTTATTTAAGCTTTAACTGTTGCTCGAGCTGACGCCTTGAGCACGCAGTCATATCAACGAATCAATTGATTATAAACCAACTGGTAGCTCTGGGCACAAAGCCTTGGGATGCTTATACTCGGGCTGATGCTTTGAGTACGCAGTCAGATTGATAAATCAATCAATTACTAGTTCAACTGCAGGCCCCGGGCATAACTGCCTTGGGGCACTCATACTCGGGCTGATGCCTTGAGTATGCAGTTGAACGTTTTCTTAATTCGCTTGCCCCGGGCTAAGTGCCTTGAGATAGAGTAAGCTCGGGCGCACAAGTTGAGCCAGCGAATGGAGAAATACTTCTCAATTTTCTTGTTTCAATAATTTACTACTTACTTACCAAAATAATGAAGAAAATTTACCATTTAAAGAACAAAGTTTAACAACAAAAACAGTTTAATGTATTAAATGCCATCTCTTTGTGACTAGTACATCCACAAAGCTAAAGCTTTCGCTCG
Organism: Odontomyia ornata; assembly: GCA_963969285.1. NCBI lineage: Eukaryota > Metazoa > Arthropoda > Insecta > Diptera > Stratiomyidae > Odontomyia > Odontomyia ornata. The sequence continues at coordinate 133,114,704 of OZ017740.1, forward strand.
ATTTGCAATGCATGTAACCAATTCGTTCCGCTAGGCGGTACGTTCGATTGCGAAATCTTGTGTGTATATGTATGATACTTAATACGAATATGGATACACACCCACTTCTGCTAATCCATGATACGACGCCCCGCCCACAGATGTTTTGATTACTATTCGCAGTTTTTCGCATATGTATGTTGTCATTTACAGTACACAGAGAACGACGGAACACGAACCGAGCAATATTTGGACTGCGGCTCGCGTAACATACGTGAGAAGTCGAAATTCACTCAACTTTTTTTAGTAATAGTATGATTTATCAATTTTATATTCTTTATAAAATTTACTTGTCAAATAGTATTTAATGAAGTTATAACGGTTTAAGTTTTCTTATATTACTATGGAACAATATGCGCTGTATTACTATGGAATCCTGCGGCTATGGTACAATATGCGCTTTTTACCGACTCAAACACTACATGGTATCATGAATATCTTTTAGCAATGGGTCCAGCAAATGATATCAGTAATCGTTAAATGAAGCAGTGGCGGCTTTACTTGAGAAGTTTGAATAATTTTGAATTATTTTTCCCTAACTTCAACGTTTAAGATGCATGCTTTTAACACTTGATTGAGTTTAATGAATGCCCGAAGATGAGTACCTACAATTAATACTCGTATGTGAAACAAGTTGACGAGAGCTCCTAACAGAAGAGGTTTGTAGCTCTTCTAGGGTTAAAAAATTTTTTCTGATATCATGAATCGATGATTTGAATTATACACCCAATACTTGTTTAAGAAATCGTTCAAATGTATCCAAAGGATTCAGAGTTTCATTCATAAGCACATAACAGACGTGATTTTATTCCACTTTAAATCGTGTTTCTGAATTCTTGGCTCATTAAACGTATTCAAGTAAACAACTATTCCTTAAATTTTCAGAAAAACCCAAAGAAAATAATAATGAGAATACCTTGGTCGATTTGAAATATATATTAACTAACAATATGTGTTGTTGTTTTTGCTATCCCATGCAATTGAAATAACGATAACTCAGCAGTAGGCATCTTATATGAGCCGACATAAATCTAAAACTGTAAGAAGTTTAAAGGCATAGTTTTGATCTTTGGGGGAAAATGTAAAATTTACAAATCATACCATTATTAACAGAGTTGAATGAATTTTGATTTCTGATTTCTATTTGCTACCCTTGGACTCATCCGGACCAACTTTCATGATTTTTTCAAATTTTCGGCTCAAGTAGGCTTTTACAAAACTTCTTTCAGAAAGCCCTAAGAATCATGGAGCTAGATCCAATGATAAATAGCATATAGGCTGAAATTCGTTGAACTTTGCTAATAGTAGAAGAATTTCAAAATTATGTCAGTAAAACTGTATTAGGATCATTAAATTAGATAAAATTAGCCATTTAAGAAGCTTATTCTATAAGTTTCAATAAAATTTACCGACGCTACAACCATTTGAAGTTTTTCTGATTACAACAATCATATACGATTTTTCTACTACTTGGGCTTTCCATCGAACCAGAGACTACACTTTTGATTGAATCTTCTCGAAATTTTTAGATAAAATGAATAATAAAAACAATTTTGAAGTAGTAAGAGAGTGCTCCTACCAAGAGGATTTTGTCAAACAATTAGTAAATCAAACGATATATTCTGCATATCAAAATTTGACTTATGTACAGATTCCAAAAATTGAGTTCGAACATTAATATGGTTAATATTTTTTTAAATCACCGCCATTTTGTTTGAAATGTTTTGACCCCATCGTTTAATTACTCCTGATAATGCATCAATATTATAAACCATTAAAAATTTTTTTATCAAAATTCCTACATATTTGTAGTTACTAGGTCCGTTGCAAACATGTATACCCCTAGTATCACGTGTTAATGTTGTCGTAATTATTAAATATTCAATTGGCTGTAACTTAGCTGTTTAGAGTTCAATTATTGTGAAATTTTCAGAATGCATACAATTGCTTTCAAAAAACTTGAACTGTAACTTTTGAGAAATTTAAGGGTCCCATTTTGATTATATAGCCAAAAACATAAAATTTATAAAATGTCTATTATTAACAAAGTTGACAGAATTTCAACTTCTGAGGTATTTGTTGCCCTTGTACTTTTAAAGTTTCACCTAGTGACTTTTCTCGGATTTTTTCGGGTCTTAAGAACACAAAATGTTCGCACATCACCCCTTACCCTGCACCCCTCAAAACAAGACATGTCATTTTAAGACCTGCTTTGCAAGGTTTTCATTAAAACCCATAGCACCTACATGCGATGAAATTTACATACAAAAGTTGATGTTTTTAGCTAAAGTAGTTTCCGAGAAAAACTTTAGTAACACATGGACGAGCGGACAGACTGGACGCGATTTTACTAGGGTTTCGTAAAACTATTTCACAAAACCCTATAAAAAACAGACTGGAGAAAGTTACAAACAGTTACAGTTATTTTGTTGACTTCAAAGTAATCCCCATCAGATGCACTACACTTACGCTAACAATTTTTCCAGTCCTCAAAACACTTTTCATAAGCACTTTTTGCGATGGCCTTCAGCGAGTTTTGTTTTACATGGTGACAAAAAAGTACCCGAAAATGGCAAACATGAAAAATATTTAATTATTCATCAAAACCACACGGAGCCAAATCTGGTGAAAACGGTGGTTGATCGATGGTATTTATTACGTTTTTGGCTTTAAATTCGGTCACAATCAACAAAAAGCACAAAATTACAAAAATCGTAACGCACTTCTGAGGTATACCGACTTAAGAAGCTACTGTAAGCAAACTGGTTGGCAGGTCGTGCTCATATTTGGCATAGTAATTAAGGACAGTCCTACAAACTTGACAAAATATATTTTTTTAAATATAATTTATCAGGGGAATTTAAATTACAATTTCCGGGTACTTCGTTGTCACAATGTAGATCTCTATTTTCCAAAGTTAGAGAAGCTGATGATTGGGAAAGTAGTTCCCAAGAGTAACCATTGAAACAATATGAAAGCATATGAAACACCAACCATTGCAAGATTAGAAAGATTGAAAAGCCTTCTTCTCACGCGCGTCAACAATATTTGTCGGCAATTTTCGAACGACAACCATCCCTTGTTGGCTTTATTGAAATTATATCTGAAGAATGTCCGGAACTTATCAGTTCATACTTCAGGAGTGAAGTGTAAAAATTGAGCGATATTACCTCATATGACCCAAATGGCGTTTTCACGAAAGTGAGTAGCTTACTCCGTAAGATGCCTTGAGTGAAGGTATCGAATCTTGAAATCGCTAGTGATGAGATAGGGCTGGCATTGAAATTGATAGTATGACTCCGGCTAGAAATGGAAACAGGATTATATGTGCTAGATTGCAGACTCTTACCCTGATTGAAACTCATTTTGAATTGGTTCATCTACCAAAGCCTGAAAGAGGGAATGAAATATATTCAGAGGTCGTTGAAACAAAAGTTCAAATCAAGCCCGAACGGGGAATCAATTCTTCATTTCAATGAAACATTAACATTCGACCTCATACCAATCTTGAATCTTGATGATTATTTTGTCAGCAATGAAGACTTGTGCTTCATATTTGGCAGGATAAACAACAAGAAATCATGTGGTATCGACGGTGGTCCAAATACAGTTCTCCGACATTTGGCTGCGGTTGCTATTAGGAATGATTGCATATTGCTCAACAACATGTTGAGCAATTCATATTTCCCAAATGAGCGGAAAAATGGTCAAGGTGTTTCCGATCTTGAAGAATCTTCGACCCCTAAAAGCTGTCGCCCATTGAGCTTGCAGTCTGAAATCATCATGATGCTTCAGGTGACTAAAAACAAAGTATTAAACGCCTAAATTAAGAAATATGAGTTGATGCCAAGTTGCTAATCTAGTTTTCGTGCCAGGTATTTCACGATACATGCAATAACGAAAGCAACCTCAGACATCTGTTGGAAACTAAATGATAGAGAATGTGTTGGAGCGTGCCTCATTGATATGGACAAAGCCTTCAATACGGTGTGGTTAGATGAACTAATTTTTAAATTCTTCCCCAGATACGTTGTCGGCCTGATGAGCAATATGTTATACGGGAAAGCATTTATTGTTCAAGATCTTGAATTTTCTACAGCAGGAAACAGTTATTATGCCTCTGTTGTTTTCAATATTCATTCGCAAGCTATTGAATGGCTTTGATTTTAACGTCTGGCCAACGCGATAATTAGTAGCGTTTGCTGATGATTTAACTACTTAAACGGCAGACTGAAAAGCTGCAATAGTTCAAAGCAAACTTCAAAAGATGTTTAATGATGTGCAGCTGTACACTAACAATCCGTGAACGAACATCACTGCGCAGAAATGCGAAAAAAATTTTGTTTCGAACAATGCTGCAAGGAGTCAGTCAAGACCCGGAACATAATTGGAACATTTTCCACATTATTGCTGTTGAGGATGATTCAGAACGGGTTCCACATAAATCCTGCGTTTGATACCTTGCCGTTTATCTTGACCAGTATCTATACTATACTGAACTGGTACGGGTGAACATTGATACACGTTAGTGTCGTTCACCCCGAACACTATCATACGCGATTTCGTATGATTTAAACCTACCCAATGCCAAGCCGCACTTTACTAACTTTTTTTGACATACTAATAATGTAACCAACAGCAAGTAATTTAAATTTTCATTCATATGATGACTACCTGTTAGATTACGGAAAGAAAGCCACATAATATTTTTTGCCTTTTAACTTCATGTAATTAAACTTAAGTAGTTAGGTCGCTTCTAATTTATGTTCCACATTATGGACAACCCAAGCAGCAACAAGCGCAGAAAGCATTGAGAACCAACGCAAGTTCAAAATGAGACGCGAATTCCCGGCACTACGACTAGGTGACACGGTAGCGGAAACTTTCGTCATCCAATTAACATATGCGGCAGCATTTAACATATAACCCCTGGAAGCAATTCGAATTGCGTCGCAAACAAAATAACATGCAACGCTGGAAGAACATCCGAATTTGAATCGTTGCTTCCGTCATGCGACAAGAGGTGTTCGTGATATGCGCAATAATCTGCGGGCATTCACATCATTTCTTCAAATCATAGTCTCATACTGCTTGTGTTTTCATTGATTGCACTTTCTGACATCGACTCCCAATGAATTTTGATGCAGTATATAATTCGAATAATTCAAATTTGAGCCTAAGTGCTGTCGAAATTTACAGGGAAATGATTTGAGTGCGGATCTAAACGTGAGCCTGTCATCAATCCCGATATTCCTATCAGGTGTACAGCCACTGAGCTTCCGGCAAAAAACACAAACTTAACGAACCCGTCACAAGCATCTTCACACTCACGCAAATCCAGCAGAGATGCATACATGCCAACAAAGAGGAACGAGTCGAGTAACGAAGCCAGAGATGCTGCTGAGGAAGCAATGGGACGCATACCGAACTGAGACACTCGCGAGTTTAACAACTTCATTAGTGGCAAGCAAAAGGATGAGTAAAGCGCGAAATTAAAAGTAGCAGCAACAAGAAAATGGAAGTGCCAAGGAGGAGGTAAAAGAAGTACTCAAGCTCTGGAAGAATTTACAATTAGTTACGATAAAAAATCACCAGGAATCGAGACCAAAAACAAAGATACTGATACTTTGAACAAGGCATCGGAACAAAAACAGGCCACATTGAATGTCGTTACATCAGAGTTACAACAATCGAAAGATATGTCCACGCATCATAAGAAACGTATTGATGGAATCCTTTTAAATCTTTTGCGTGATCTATCAAAAGTTGGACAAGCCTTATGCATGGAAAGTATCAGTGAGATGGAAATGAAAACACCTGATTCAGGTGGTAAGGTTGAGGAGGAATTCACTGTGGCTTGACTATAAAATTAAATTGGAAGCTTAAAAATATCGCAGAAGATGTCAAAACCTAGAGGCATTACAAACAGATTCAAATAAAAAGGTTTCTGAATATGAAAAGGTTTTGGCGAATGCCGTTTGTGGAGCTCACAACATGAAGCCAGAATGAAGTCATTGTAGAAACCAATGCAAGAGTCCGAGAACAAGAAGCGAACTTTTTAAGAACAAGTCGATGGTCAAAGTGAAAAGCACTTTATTCAATACTAATCGGTATAAATTTTAAAAGAATATAAAGCAAATTCCAAACAATGACAATACAAAACCTTAATGGCCCAAATGGTTCTCTAAATTTATACGTAATCATTAAACACATTTCATAAAAAAAAACTATAGCAAATTCAGTTAATTAAGATTATTGACACATGTATCAAGCATATTTTGATAGAATTTTTCTTGAGCTATTGACAAATAAAGGAGAGTATGTTCAGAATCCCTAAAGATTCCGTTTTTTTTTTTTCTTTGGAATGCCTACAATGTAATGATACTGACGTCATTTTGATAATTTGAAGGTTTGAATACATTATCTCCCCTTTGCCAAATTTCCATTGCATCTCATTGACAAGTACGAAATTAATCGAGGCAATGTTCTATGCACCTTGAAACTTCTTGCAGGTACCTACCAATAAACATTTATTCTCCAAAAGATAACATTTCTCCTTTTTCGGATAAAAATTTTGCTGTAGCAATGCAAAGGCTAAATCACATTTGTTTGTAAATGATTGAAGGATTTCAAGTACTCGCAACTTAGCACCTTTCAAATATCGTCAGATGCGTAAATACATCTGAAATTTAAATTCAATTAATAATGCCATTGATATTATACTTAGCTTTGTTCACCATAATTGAACCAATCATCTTTCATAATTGGTTTGTTTATGAATAACATTAACGTCTCAAACACTGCAAAATTTCAGAATTAGAAATAAAATTTAGACATTAAACGGATGCAAGGTAAAATTCCCGATAAGGACCAAAATTTTCTGAGGTATCTCTGCAATGGAAAATATGAAGCAGAATGGGAAGAATTCCATTATAAAAAATAAATTCTGCAGGAAAAATTAATGCCACAAGTGGTTCATGAATAATTCATCTTATGCTAATGTTCGATGGGAGCACATGGCCTGAAATCCGCTATTTCATCCTGTCTCTTCATCCTTCTCATACGACTTTCTTCTGTATTTTTTCCACGACCTTACTACCTCCGCTAGTTTCAAGTGCTCTAAGCAATGGTCCCTTATACTGGTCTGTTTGCTTTTAAAAGTATTTCGATCCGATATCACTTTCGAAGGAAAGCTTGCCTCGATAAAAGAAAGACGAGTTCAGATCCTTATAGACTGACTTCCATTCCTCTTCTTACGAAAAGATTATGCAATTATTTTCAACTTTAAAAAAAATCGACAGAAGCCTTGTGGCGAGGATATTGTTTAAGATATAATGGAAAGAAATTGCTGACGAAATGTGAGTAGACAAAGCTATGTTGGCTTATGCATGATAGCATTCACAAGCTCTGGGCATAAAAACAGAATTTAATCAAAGAGGAAGGCGATCAAAGGGGTCAAAATGCAAATGGAGAATTGGTTTGCTGTATTTTTAATATTGATTCATATTTTGTTTAAGATTCTATCGATAAAGGCTTTCCACTAGCTGAATCATATGATTGTAGGGCGACTGCAGGTAGAATTTTACGGGGAATATTTTTGCAATATGAACGCTATGAAAATCTCATACCTGCAATAATTATTTTGAAAATATTTTATTTTCATGTGTCTTTTTTTTTCAGAGAATAAATCTAGTATGGAACTATTTATAATATATATTCTATTTATAATATATATATTTATAATATATATTCTAAAAATTCAGCTCATTACAAAGTATTTGGGCTACATTATTCTGAAAACCAAACAAAACTACTAAAGTCCATTTCCCTTCTGCTAATCTAATCCGAATGTTCTTCCATTTGCGAAAATCTCGAAAAGTAAGTATTTATTTCTCCACAAGGACAGTGCAAATCCCGTTATGTAGTACCTTTTCCAATTCCCTATTGGGACTAGTAAATCGGACTTGTGACATTATTTCGCCTGGTGTGTAGTCGGTTGTGGTGAATGCATTAGTGGTGAACCTTTTCGAAAATCCCGTTTTCAATTTTCTCCTTGTGATTTATTTTCATTCTCCAGAGGCCAAATATTGGGAACAATTTGACATTTTTATTATTCACAGTGAATTTTTTGTGTGCCTTCTAGGGATAGGGATTTTTGGGCTTCAAACAATTCTATTTGAAACTTGACAGGTTCTAGGAATTGTTTCTGTGGTTACTAAATGAGGATTACTTTTAGGAGATCAGTAACAGTTGGTTCGATAATTAAAGTTTCAGAATGTACAACATTTAATTTGTAAAAATATTTTGATAACGTCTTCTAATTAGACGCGATAAATTCATGACCTCCACATTTTAATTTAACCATTATTTGTTTTCTTACAAAGTTTACAAAATCATCGCAAACAATTTCGTTACTGCAAAAATATGTTAAGGCTGCCTTTTCTCTATATAACTGCAAATCATTCGAAGAAATAATTTTATTAAGAACGTTTCGTTGTCGGTTTTTGTCGATTTGGTGGCTGAGTTTATACCAACGTTTTTAGGTAATTCGCTTGATATACCTGCATTACGGATTTTACGTCTATCAAATGTAGCTTACCTAATTTTTTTCATTTTTTCCACCAAAATTTTATACAAGCAATAATTTTAAAATTTTTATTGATGATTTACCTTAACGGACGATTCAGATGTTACAAAATATAGGGGAAAAAATTAGGAGAAGAGGCTTTTGAGGAATGAGGTGGTTAGTTACACTAACCACTATGACTATTGACTCAAACAAAAGTGTTATGAATTAAATCTTTTTTATTAATTTTATACAGAAGTACTACTGAAGTATTCAAGAGAGGACACTAACTTAAAAACTGATAGATCCATTCTCTTTTGCGTGTCTACTACTACTACTACTTTTTGTGAAAGTTTCGAAAACATGTGTTTACTTTGTGCAGGCAAAGTGGGACTCTAGATGTATTGCACTGCCGTATAGTACGTATTGGAGATATTTTTGCAGCATGTCCTGGACGTGCTTCTCTCAAGTTGATGGTTACTGGATTTTAAACGGATTTCCTCAGGAACTACAGGCTTATGTCGTTTTACAAGAGAAGGCCGTAGAGAAGAAGCCTTAGATCTATGTTTGCTGTTTCGCTGATTGTCATCTCTGCTTATTCTCAACATATCCTGGCGCTAAAAGGCCCTGATGCGCGCTTCCCCTGAATTCTTTGAGAGTCAAGGTAAATACGTGCAGGCGTGAAAATGACTGCAGCTCTTTATAAATTAATGCGTTGGGTAGACAGACCTACGCTCATGTCAGAAGGGTTTTGTATTCAACTTACAAAATGCAATCACCAGCAACGAAAAAAATCAAGAAACATTGTTGGGGGTGAACATTGAGACTCCATAGCGTTGCTCACCCGAACACTACCATACGCGATTTCGTAAGGGTTTAACCTACGCAATACCGAGCCGCACTTTATTAATTTTGTTTTGGTAATCCGATGATGTAACTATCAACAAGTAATTTAAATTTCCATTGATAAAAGGATAACTGATTAAATTACGAACAGAAAGCCACATAATAATTTGAAGTTTAATAATTGGTTAAATTACGAACAGGAAGCCACATAGTAATTTTTGCTTTGTAACTTAATGTAAGTAAACTCATGTAGCTAGGTCGCTTTCGATTCACATGCCACAATTATGGACAACGCAACCAGCAGCAAGCGGCGAAGGCATCAAGAACCAACGCGAGCTCGAAACGCGATGCGAAATACGCACGGTAGCGAAAACTTTCGTAATCCAATCAAAATATGCAGCAAAACATGCAGTCAGGCAACGCAAATGCATGTCATAAGGCTTTGCACTCTAATTCTGCTCTATTACAATGCAATGTTTGCGCATTCAAGTGTGAGTACAATGATTGGGGCAGATATTATAAAACATTAAAAACGTTAAAGCCACATCGTAACGTACATACCGAGCCTAATAGGCGCAAGTGCAACTTCTGCGGAAATTTATTTGATAATGCCCACAATAATAAGAGACTGAAAAGTTACATTCAAATCCCAATGATAGTTTGGACAAATTTCTAATCAATCGGAAAGCTTAAAAGAACATCAAGTCTGTCATTCCGGCCAGGATAGTTTTCTTTGAGATCAAATGTGAATATTTTACAACATGGTGATTCCAACCGACAAGCCGAAGGTCCCAGGTTCAAATCTCGCAATTCGCGATTCTCATCCTAACACAAAATAATTTCACTATAAAACTATATAAAAGACCTTACCATAACATCAACAACACCTCCATTGACTGATAAAAAAAACATACACAAGAATATGATAAAATAAGGAAATTATTGGGAAACAGTTTCTAAAGAATGCAAACAAGGAAATGCATGTTTTAACTAAATCAACAAAAGATTCAGATGATAACAATGTCAAAACATCATCAGTAGCCGAAGACGCGCAGCAGACGATCAAACGACAAGTGATGCTGCAATCGTATCGTAGGTCGACGTTAATGATAAAGCAAACAGCGAATCAACAAAAACGGACAATGAAGATAAAATCAATGCATTCAGCGCGTAGTACACTCGATTCCCAATAGGATCGCCACCAAGTGGAATGTATGATGAGTGAAATCAAGCGAGGGGAATTACTCGCTTCAACGAAGCAAAAGCACTCAAAACCAGTTTTCCCGGGGGGAAGGAAGGGAAGAAGGTTAACCGGGGAGATAATTTAAGCCGGAAAGATTGGCGCCCTCTTTCTCTTTGTTCGGTGAAGATTTGATGTGCGACCAACAGTGGAGCTGCGAGTCATCAAGGAAAGAAAAGCAAACAAGTGTCCAGCGAGAAGTGAACGAGTGTCCAGCGAACATTTTGGAAAGAAAAGCGAACAAGTGTCCAGCGGAAAGTGAACGAGTGTCCAGCGAACATTCTTCTTCTGCCAAGGAATTGGAGCCGGCAGTAAATAGAATATCCATACAAACGTCGACAAGACGGCCGTCGAAATCTCGAGCAAACGAAAGTGAGGGGCCCCTTTACTTGGTTAGGAAGTAAATGTAAGCAGCTTGCCTTAAATATTTAAATTGTTGAGTCGTTTGTTTTGTAATAAAATTAACGTAGGTTAATTGTTCGTTCTTTTCTTTCTCTTATCGTGGAACAAATACCTAACCTTTTTGAGGGTTTTGTACTAAAATACAAAACCCTATTGCAATCACGACCTGTGTCCGTCTGTCCGTCCGTCCGTCTGTATGTCACAGCACTTTTTCTCCGAAACTATAGAGGCTACAGCCATGCAACTTTGTGAAAAGGTCAGAAGTGGTGACTTCTTGAAAGTTCAGGACCGAAAAAATTTTTCAGAGGGGTTTAAGGGGAGTCTCCCCATATAGGGAGGTGACCCCTCAAAAAAAAATTTTTACCATTGGTAGTCGAGTAGGGTGTCACTGGAAAGGTCTTAATGAGATATTTATAAAACAAGTCTTAAAATTGGCTCATCGGTACCGAGGGGGGCAGGGGAAGGGGAAATGTACGAACTTTTTGCGTACCCCCCTCGTGATTGGACACCTTCCATCCGAAAAATCTGAAAAATATCAAGAATGTAGGCCTTCATGAGTACAACAACAACAAATACATGAGAAGTCGAAATTCACTCAACTTTGTTAGTAATAGTATGATTTATCGATTTTATGTTTTCTTGAATAAAATCTAAACAGTAACCTTAAATTCAATAAAATTTAGCGAACAGATGACCATTAATAAGATTGATCTTTTCTGAAAGTTTCATTAAGTTCGAATAGTATTTGACGAAGTTATAGTGATTTGAATTTTCCTGTATTACTATGGAGCAATATGCCCTGTATTACTATGGAAACATATGGCTATGGAGCCATATGCGCTTTTTACCGACTTAGACACTACAGCTTTGCTAGGATTTGCATGAAAATTGCAGGAATGATAGGTATCATGAAGATGAGTACATATGATTGAAACAAGTCGAAGAGGCAGGAGAGAGCTCCTAGCAAAAGGGCTTTGTAACCATTCTAGGATTCGAAAAAATAGGTCATGAATCGATGATTACAGTACAGAGGAGTGGCCCCCGAAAAAAAATTTCATGAAAGGTAGCCGATATGAGTATCAACTGAAAGTTCTCTATGAGAGCTTTTCAAAACAGTTCTTAAACTGACAGATTTTGCTTCAGTGGGGGCACGGGGGGGGGGGGGGGAAATACATGAAAAATGTGTTTCCTCCCTCGCGAATGGACAGCCGTGATCTAAAAAATCTGAAAAAATTATCAAAGGAGATATTTATGGGTATAACTATAACAAATACCTCAGAAGTCAAAATTCTTTCAACTTTGTTAATAATAGTATGATCCTCGAATTTCACATTTTCTCCAATAAAATCGTCTTTGACATGTTTCTTGATTTTATTCGTTGCTGGTTACTGCATTTTGTAAGTTGAGTGCAAAACCCTTTTGACATGAGCATAAGTCTGTCTACCCAACTTGTTTTCAGTTCTGAGGAGTGCGGCTCGGGAATTCATTTCGCATGGCGGTGACCAGGCAGGAAGACCTGGGAAAATTAATTGAGGTGATAGTGTTCGGCGATTGTAGTGAACGTGAGTGTCGTCTCAGGCAGATCTCGGTTTTCAGTGTTAGCGCGTAATTTCAGTTTACGGGTGTGAGAAACTAAGAGTTTTGCATGGCGGTGTTATCTTCTAATTTGCTCTGTGTGGTAGGGTCTTGGATGGTGATCCTCGCGCCTTAGTGTCCAAGTAATAGTTTCGCTCCGGCAGTCATCTTCTCATTCGGACGACCCCTTGGGAGGCTCGGGTAGCGAACGAGTGGTACCCACGCCCGTCTTCGGGTGAGCTAGATTGGGTCGGTGGAGCCTCCGCCAGAGTAACCGCAATAAAGCGGTGGCCATTAGGGAATTCTTCGTCTAATATTTTCCCCCTTGGAAATTCTGCGGATAATAACATGTCAAAGAGATTTGCTCTTTTAAAGGGAAACCCATTGTTTCTTCATTTTCAACTACCAAAAATCACTAAAATCATACAATCCCAAAAGCATTTATGTCATTGATCTTATCTGAAAATTTTAAGAAGGTCAAATCCAAACTGCAGTGTCTGGTTCAATGGAAAGTCCATAAAATACCAAAAAAGTGTGTTATTGTTGTTGTGATTGGATATAACTTCCGTGAATATGATATGAACATCATGAAGCTAACAAAGCATTAGGACCCTGTACACGGCTACTTAAATATTGAATTTTTATTGGGTTTAAAGGCATCCATACGATTTATTGGAGAAAATGTGAAATTCTAAGATCGTACTATTATTAACAAAGTTGAACAAATTTTGACTTTTGAGATACTTGCTATGGTTGCACTCATAAATATCTCCGTTGGTAATTTTTTTTCAGATTTTTAAGATCACACGTGTCCAATCCTGAGGGAGGAAACACGTTTTTCGTGTATTTGGCCCCCTGTGCCCCCGCTGAAGCAAAAACTGTCAGTTTAAGAACTGTTTTGAAAGGCTCTCATAAAGACCTCTTATCGGCTACCTTTGATGAAATTTTTTCAGGGGTCATTTCCCTGTACTGTAATCATCGATTTATGGCATCAGTAAATTTTTTTCGAACCCTAGAAGGTTTATACAGCCCTTCTGTTAGGAGCTTTAAACGTAGTGTTTCAATGGGGATGCTAAAAAATAAAAGGTCGGACCGACGGGATAACACTGAAGAAACAACAAGTTGTTTTACCGAAAAGTTAATTTAATTTTTCTGACAAAATTCTTACAATAAATGTGTTGTCGACACAACGGCCGGGCTAGAACTAACACGTTTTTCTAATTACAGAAAACTGCAAGAAGAGTTATGCCAACTCAGCGTCTGGTATTTCACGTTCCTGAAAACTTGCAACGAATTTTCTCACGTTTTACAACGCGGATTCATATTGCATTCAAGATTCATTTCATTTTTCATTTTTTGGGGAAACAGACGTTGATGTTACAAATTTGATTTTAATTTTCCGGAATTTGCTTTTTAAAATGATAAAAAATATGTAAAACGATAAGTATAACTGCCATAATAATGCTGATATTAATTCCATAATTCCAATTTTTGTGAATCTGAAGCTCTTGAATTTTATGTATGTTTCTTGTACTTTGTAAAATAATTTGATCGAACGAAAGTTTTTCTGTAAATGTATTGTATTCTTTATTTATTCGGTAGTAAAATCTTTCTTGGAATTTCTCTTTTTCATTTGAAAATATACGGTCAAAAATTTTTACTGTGCAGTTAGTGAAATGAATTAATAAATTTTCGGATGAATGAATTTTTCTATTATCACAATTTTGGCTTATACTTATATTATTAGCATTTTTGATAACAATGGTTTCGCTGTCAATTTCAATAATTTCAAAATTTAGATTTTTTACCAAATTACATTTCACTTTGTAAATATTGCTTAGCTGGAGTTCATACCAATATTTTGAGTTTTCAAATTTATAGGCCCTGCCATTTACAAAAAATACAATTTCATTTGGATAGTCTATTTCTCTTCCTAAATCATTTGGCAACGGTAAAATCATTTTAAGATGCACTGTTACAATTTTTTTTGGAATTTTCACAGCGAAAATAAACAGATCCTCTCCTGGTTTTGCCAGCCCGACTCTAATATATTTAGGTTTTTCTAAATCGATGTTATCTTTCATGATTTCTTCATCTGTTAAAAGTCCTGGATGTAAAATACCAAATTTGGCAGAATCTACATTATCTTGGATGGTTTCAATTTTAGTTTTAAGATTTTGTATTTTAAAAAATTGGTCAAAATATATGTTTTCCATAAATGCGGTGCTTGAAAGATTGTTTATTCTGTCTAAAAATATCTGTCTGTCTCTTTTGGCTACATTTTTAAGTTGCTTGAAGGATTCGTTAAAGCCATGATTTATATCAACTTGTTGATTGATTGTTTCCATAACATTATGAGTGTTCCGTTCTAGGATATCGAGTGTTCGTCAACGTCACGACGGTCTTGGTTATCCATTGTACCAAAAAGCCATTTATGCGTAGTTCCAACCAAATTTATAAGTCCTCGTTTGGTCCTGTTTGTTTGCGGGGTAAGTGTCTTAACTTTGCTATACAGATGACCCAGTTCGTTAAGTATAAGTTCTCTCTGGAGTCCGTTTAATTTGTCTGCGTTGGTTTTTGAAATCAATCATCGTGTCAAGAATTTCGTTGGTGTTAATGAGGTGCATAATTATGTTAGCTTCAGATACTATTTGAACTTCATCAAGCTTAATTTGTGTGAATCCTGATTGTTCCTTTATGTAGGCAGTATTTAAAAGACCTTGAGCTGGATTGATTGCAAAAAGTAAGTATATAACCAATGCCATAATCTGGAAAGAACAAAACAATATTTTCGAATGTCTTGAGTTTCTGTCTCTCATCAGGGGTATCTCATGAAATCAATTAAGCATTGAAAATGTCTAAAATCATTCGGGTTTGAAATATTTTGACGTCGTTTTGGGTGAAAGTTGGTTCAATATCTCTAGAAAGGTGTTCTGCCTCCATGCAACTTAATACTCCGCAGTCACTTCTGTTTTCTTGTGGAGCTACATTTTCTTTCGTAAAATTTATGCTCAGAACCTTCTTCTGTTTGTCCAGGTGTTCTTCTTTCAAATGATTTTCCAAAATGTTGAGAGCCTCGTAATTGGCTTTTCCCAAAGAATCATAGTATTTAATAGATTTGTTTCAGATTGATTGCAGCGATAGCCCAAATGAGAATTATTTACATAAACAGGAATCAGCATTAAATTATATGAAAATATATCGACGGTGCGTGTCCACCTTCGAACTGCTGTGTAGCCAGATTTAGAAAGGATTGGAACAAAAAAGGTATTCATAGGATAGACCCTGGGCAATTCCACAGAATATTGATCACTTCGCTCTGCAATCAAATTAAGATAAAAGTTTATAACATTATCATCTAAAGTCCTAATATCCTTTTGGGTAGTATTTAAATTAAACTTTGAAATAAGTATATGCTCCTTTGTACCAATATTTAATGAAGCCTGAATAATTTCTTCCTCAGACTCAGTTTTTACATCGAAATCACAAACTGAAGGGTCTGGCAATTGAGGTCTTCTTTTTATATTGATCGGATGTACATTTTCCAGCTTTGCCTTTCTGAATTAAGGAAACTGTTTTAGCCTGGCTGCTTTGTAGTTTTTTATGAAGCCTGTTGACCGAGTTTTTTCGTATTCTTCTCTATTTTTGTTTTGTTTTTGAAGGTATTTTTCTTTAGCATTCTTTAAATTTTTTCTTTTTTGTTCAGATGATACTTTACATTAGCTGGAGTAGCTTTAATTGTTGAATGGAATCGATCATTGTAGTTCGTAACAACTTTTTGAAGGATTCGTTTCGGAGGTAGCTTTGATTTGTTGCTAATAAAGGTTCGGAATTTTTCCACGAGTGAACTATGTACTCTTTCAATGTCAGCTAGTCCCGTATGGCTGTATGCCTTAGTCAAGTGCAAGGTTATATCTTCTTCTTGCAAAAATTCTTTGATTTTTATTCCATCAAATTCATTGCCTGCAACAATTTTATTAGGCTTGCCCAATTTCGCGAAGTGATCTTCAAATTGTTCTAATATTGTAAAATGATTTCTGTCTGTCAAATAATACGCAGCAGTAAATTTGGAAAATTTGTCAATTATAGTCAGAAAGCTGTGTTTCATAATTGTGTAGATGTCAACATATAAGATTTCATTTATGTCGAAAGGGGTTTCAGTATACTTGAATTTGGGTTTAATTGGGTTTCTATCATACTTTACTTGCTGACATATATCACAATGACTTATTACGATTGTGATCAATTCAATTTTAGGGAAATAAATTTTGTTCTTGAGTGCATTGAAAGTTTCTTGTATACCTGAATGCATACTTCTTTAACGTGATAGAAAGATATTTGCTTTACAGTTTCTACCTCCGTTTCGATGTCTTTACCGTGATAAGAGCATCGAATGAATTTTAGTTGTTTTTCATTTGAATATAAGGACTAGCCCAGTCATATTAGGGCTTTCACCTCGGAATGAAAGATAATAAGCTGCAAATTGGTATGAACCTTTGTTTTGTCATTCTAAATGTTGTCTCAAAAGTCACAATCGTTATCGTGTTCGCGTCTCAAGATATTCAAGGTCAAAGGTCACAAAAATCGGTTTTTCGCGAATATCTGGCTTCCTATCGGTTAAATGAGATTTGCATTTATTATAAAAGTTGTAGGCTATAAAATTCCCTACAACTTTTGTTTAAACTTTTTTTTCATACGACCAACCGTTTTGAAGGTAGAGCGCGAAGAGTGCACATCGTACAGTCATATACGGCCTAATGCAAGGTCAAGCGTGAGTTATGGTTATCAGTACGTTATAAAGTCAATTATTTACTTGGAAATTATAATTATTAAACAATGCCTATTATTTATGTACTAACTATTAATTATTTATATTTAATTAAAGTAAGTAACTTGATTATTTATATATAATTATTCATATTTAACTATTTAAGTATAAAATATTATTAATTCTGGATTATATGTTTTAGTTTTATTTTAAGTTAACACGACATTATATATCTTTTCTTTAAAACGCGTAAATTTCTCAATACTTATATACCTGGAAATATTGGAAAAAATTCCTGATTTAGATAAACTGGTGGAAGTATTTCAACAAGAAAACTGCCCAAAACAAACATTATTAGAAAATGGAGTGCGCATCTTGTTGGCATTATATAATGCTCCAAAATCTGAGGACAACATTGATCATTTCCGCTACACGCAATTCATCAAATTTACAAAACTAAATAAACCTGTACAACTGTCAACACTTCCACCAACAAGTGTAGCAGCTCATCAACACATAAAACGTGTCTACTACCAGATTCAAACGTGGTTAGGGAAGGACTTAGAACCTAAAGAATGGAGCTGGATGCTTGAAAATGAAATCCTGGAGCCCATACGAACGTTATTACCTCCAGCACCAGCCGAACTACTAAACGTAATATTTTGCAATTGCAAAAATGGTTGTGGTTCCCGCTGTGGATGCAGAAAATCAGGGCTACAATGTTCTTTAGCTTGCGGCCAGTGCAACGGACAAGCTTGCCTCAACGCTTCACTGTATCCAAGTAATCCCAATGAAGAAAATACATATGATCCCGATATTCTGGAAGGTTTGGAGATGAACATGACAGATAATGAGGATGATGACAATGAATCGAACATTTTTGAGCGACAAGAAGAAGAAGACGACGAACAAGAAGAAGATAATTAGCTTCCATTTCCAATTTCATTACAATTAAAATCAACAAAGATACTTTTGATATTTGAACTCACATTTTGATAAATGTATATTATGCCGTATTTAATAATAAATAAAAATATGTGTAAAATATATACTCTTACTATCATTTTAACTTAAAATAAAACTAAAATATATAATCCAGAATTAATAATATTTTATACTTAAATAGTTAAATATGAATAATTATATATAAATAATCAAGTTACTTACTTTAATTAAATATAAATAATTAATAGTTAGTACATAAATAATAGGCATTGTTTAATAATTATAATTTCCAAGTAAATAATTGACTTTATAACGTACTGATAACCATAACTCACGCTTGACCTTGCATTAGGCCGTATATGACTGTACGATGTGCACTCTTCGCGCTCTACCTTCAAAACGGTTGGTCGTATGAAAAAAAAGTTTAAACAAAAGTTGTAGGGAATTTTATAGCCTACAACTTTTATAATAAATGCAAATCTCATTTAACCGATAGGAAGCCAGATATTCGCGAAAAACCGATTTTTGTGACCTTTGACCTTGAATATCTTGAGACGCGAACACGATAACGATTGTGACTTTTGAGACAACATTTAGAATGACAAAACAAAGGTTCATACCAATTTGCAGCTTATTATCTTTCATTCCGAGGTTGACCCCTTTTTTTACCTAATATGACTGGGCTAGACCTAATTTTCTCTTGCAAAATATTATATTTTGTATCTTCTAATTCGGTAATTATACCAATTTTTCCTTTTGATATATAGTATACCTCCTCAGAATATCCGTGAGATTTTCAAAGTCATACTCTGCAATGTATATCTTACGTTTTCCATGTATAATTTCGAATTCTTGAGTCTTATTGTTTTAGGTAAATTTCTCGAGAGAAATTTACCTATTGCGGAGAGCATCATATATATATATATATATATATATATATATATATATATATATATATATATATATATATATATATATATATATATATATATATATATATATATATATGGGATATAACGAAATTTGTGACCACGATAGAGGTTGCAATTTGGCTTCGATTTTCACCAAATTTTCAGGAAAGGTGTATTGGGTAATTATCTCGGTTAAGTTCCTGAACCAGCTATATCGGCCGGGTAAAAACAAAATGGCGGCCATTTTAGACGAAAAATCGTGATTTCTGTTCTGACCAAAGTGTAGCTCCGATTTGGGTGAAATTTGGTACAAAGGTTCATTGATGTATGTGATGAATCTCACAATAAAAAATCCAAAGTCGGTACGGCAGAAACAAAATGGCGGCCGCTCAAAGGTCGAAAAACGTGCAAAATTTTGTTGTTGCAATAGTGGTCAAAGCTTTCAACAGATTTTCATGAAATTCAGTAGCTTGATAGAAATTATAAGTATCTAAAGAATTACGTAAAAAAACTGGAGGTCAGGTTGCAAAAAACAAAATGGCGGCCAGTTGAAGGTCGAAATTTCAAAGGCTTTTAAAAGTCGCAATTTTGATCCGACATATACGAAACTTGGTTTCAAGATAAACATTACTTACACCTACAGTCTTTGATATTTTGGTGATCATGCATGTGAAAATTTCAAAATGGCGGCCGTTTAAATATGCGTTTTTTTCATGTTTTTGTGGCCCTCTAGCGGTCACATTTTCCAACGGATTTTGATGAAACTTGAGATTACGAATCCCTGTACTATGTTCTTGTATTTTGCAGGAAATTATTAAAATTGAATGAAAAATAAAAAAGTCAAAAGTTTAAAGCCTAATATTTTTAACTGCGATTTTCTTTAAAAATTGAATTATTTTGCCCTGTTTAGAGTGAAACTCCTATTTGAACGAGATAGTACATTGATTTATGAGGTCCTAGCATACAAAGATTTGAAATAATCCAAAATCAAATGCATGCATTCAAAATGGCGGCCCCCAAAGGTCTGAAGGCAAGCGCAATTCGCTATTTTAGTGCCAACTGAAATAATGAATATTTTTCATTCAAACATTTTAAATGACTTTACTTGAAAGAACTTATAAACCAGATCATTTTTAAGATATTGTTTAATATTTTTAACAATACCCTAAACAATTATAAAATCGCGACTTGTCTGTCTGTCCGTCCCTCCGCCCGTTTGTTCGTGCGTCATAACAAGTTTTCTCGCAAACCACATGAGCTAGAATGAGGAAATTTTCTACGTAGGTCAAAAGTGGTGCCTCCTGAAATTTGCAGTGCAAGAAAATATTTTAAGGTATTTAAGGGGGGTCTCCCCATACAGGCGGGTCTCCCCATACAGGCGGATGGCATACAATTTTTTTTATTTCTGTAGCCCTCTAGCAGCCAAGATTCTCAACAGATTCCGTTGAAACTTGAAATTATAAGTTATTAAGGCAAGTTAATTTAATTTGATTATGCAAATCGAATGACAAATAAAACAGTCGAAAATTTACAGCTTAAAATTTTTAGCAGCCGATTTCAATAAAAATCGAAATGACGGCCCTCACAGTTCAGAATAAAATTGAAATGTATATATTAATGGCAATGCAAGTGCTGATTAAACTTTTATGGAAATCTTTTGAAATTAACTATTCGAGCTATTTAAGCCTTTGTGTGGTTACCACTGTGAACTGTGTAAACAGCAGATGCGAGAAGGGCGAAACCGGTATTTATATGTTTACAACAATATGTAATCCATACGCATGCAACTCAATTTAATTAGAAAAATATTTGCGCCCCGATAAAAGGTTTCTAAAAACGAACGTGGCCAGATTTTTTTATGTTAATAAATACCCATGTGGTACTACGAAAGTTGCAGAAAGAAGTTTAGAAGTAGGCAAGCCAAATTCTTTTTCGAAACTTCTCGCTACATACGAGAAATTTACCTTTCCGGCTGGTGCTGCCAACGGGGATTTTTTTCTTTTAGTACAAAGCCATTAAAAAGCGCTAACGACGGAACAATCAAGAAAATGCAAGAAAATTCTGTACCACCACTTGTGAAATTTTCTGTGAATAGAATTACTCCCTTTTAGTTGATTGAATTTGTCAACAAAATTCATACACGCGTTGTAATGTTTGACGGCTTCTGGACAAGGCATTTCATTTGGCTCTCTACAACTAACTTTGC
Organism: Odontomyia ornata; assembly: GCA_963969285.1. NCBI lineage: Eukaryota > Metazoa > Arthropoda > Insecta > Diptera > Stratiomyidae > Odontomyia > Odontomyia ornata. The sequence goes on from OZ017740.1 coordinate 133,136,202, forward strand.
TGACATTTTTGATAAAATAAATACATATCGCTTGTCCTTTTGTTTCAGCATACTTATTTTTGCGTCGCTAATCTGGAAATCACTTTCAATATTGGTAAAAACATTCTGGATGAATTAACGGTTCCATAGGCTAAAATTTTGTGTTTTTTGTGAATCCACTTACAACGGAAAACTGTTGAAATAGTTATTAAAGTATAGTTTGTGATGTTACCTTTCAAATTTTTGGAAAATTTCTTCACGACATTACCACATAGATCAGTTTCAACTTTATTACCTTGCTCTCCTGTTTAAAAATCGAAATTTAGGCAGTAACCCGACTGGGCACACATCATTCAGACCTTATAACATAGGTTTTATGACGTTTCTGCCAAGTATTATTTCAGAGAGTGCCTACCTTTGAGCTTTATGATGCTCTCATCAATTGTAACTCTTTCCGATGGTTGGTAGTATTTTTGGAAATCAGTCCGCATAAAATCAATCAGAGGTCTAATCTTGTTAAACTTGTCAAAATTTGTGAAATTTTTGCCGGGCATTACACTGTTGTCATTCACATGCAAACAGTTCAAAAGCAAACTGAACCATGTAAATCGCGCGGAGGATCAGTAATCTTTGCAGTTGGGTAGTTTTTATACCCATCATCATGTTCAAGGCAATATAAATATTCAGTTCTACTGTTGCCGTCAGTGCATAAGGCTTTCCCAATTCTGTGGCATAAAGATTTGTTTGGAAATATATCATATTCTGCATATCCTTTGTCCAAAAAAGGCTGAACTGAAGAAGTGGTTCCTCCTTTCTCAAACGGGCTTGAGACCGCCTATGGCGTGGTTTTATAAATATTAATAATATTTTAACTGGTGGAAAAATTAACGTATCAAGTGAAAACTAAGAAGTCTGGCTTCCGAGTCTACTTGTGTAATTATTTCGACAGTTGCGAGACTTTGGAGTGGCTTACGGCCGCCTGTAGGATAATAGCGTGAGGCGCGCTAAAGTACGCGACGGAAGTGGAAATTTTATCCAGGGTTAGGTAGGTTTTGGTTTTCTTCGCAAATAAATTGCAGGTGGTGATAATTTTCAGGCCAGTTCAGTCCTTCTTCAAATTAAATTGAAATTGAAAGAATTTTTCCAGAGCCAGAGGCACGGTTGAGTCCTTACAAGAATGGTCGCGACATCGGTGCCGTTTCAGACTTGTGCTCGCTATTCGGAGCTTCTCTGTAAGATTGCGGGTTTGTCAGGTTTCCGCGATAAAATTGCAATAGTGCCAGTCTCACGTTCTCACTTAGTGATCTCATTTAGGGCCCACTAGCAAAGTGATTGGCACACGACCCCTCTTCGGTGGGCTTACTGGATCCAAGGGCCCCAGTCGGAGGTCCCTGATGGAGCATCGGAAAAAAGCAAGTGTATCAAAGTTTATTGGCACAATTTTATAGATTACTTTGAAGGGGACAACGTAAATATTGACAATAAATAAAACTTTTTTCCTAAAAATACAAAGTCAACTTACTATTTGAAAAAACCTCGTACATATATTGTTACAGGTACAAATAATTTTGCAAGCTACTGTGGCAATTGTTTTTACAACCATTAAGAACATCAACAAACGAATGTACTCGAAAGCCTGCCAAGCATGATCAACATCTGAAAGTAACGCCACTGCCCATTCAACAAGCTGCTGGAATATTCAAGGTAATTCGCCAATGTACGAGAAATGGATTGAATGACTAGAGACCCTATATAAAGGCGAGCCGTATGAATGGGGGGATTCATTAGAACCACGATATAGTAATACTGCGATAGTGGGGAGTGCAAATTAAAAAGTGATATAGAAGTGATAGACAGTTGAAGTAAAAATTGATAGACGACTTGTAAAATAGTGAAATTATGAATTGCGCCTTTTTAGTACATAAACTCTTTTAACTTTGTTCAAAAGACAGTGCGTTTTCACTTTCCCGGAGCATTAAAATTATTGGCCGCGAACCATAACACGCTACAATACATATACGAGGTGTGTTCAAAAAGTATCGTGAATTTCGAATTTTCGCGGGTTACGTATATACGAATTTCGATTTTTTGTGGCGTTATGTTGGTACTCATGTCTGTCACTTATGCCGACAAGCTCTGCCATTTTGAATGTTCACTTGATTGGTGATAGTTGCTTTACTTGCACGTGTTTACAATCGTCTTCGATTTTTACTTATTCAAAAAAATGGATCAAAGAACGTGTATCAAATTTTGTGTGAAAAACGAAATTAAGTGCGCGGATGCATTCCGAATGTTGACTGTGGCATACGGAGAAGCTACCTTGGACCGAAGCAACGTCTATCGGTGGTACAAAATGTTTTTAGAAGGCCGAGAAGATGTGAACGACGAAGAGCGTGCCGGACGCCCGAGCACTTCAACAACAGACGAAAAATATAATGAAGTGGAGAAAATGGTATTGGCCAATCGTCGAATCACCGTTAGGGAAGTTGCCGAGGACCTAAACATATCGATTGGCTCGTGCCATTCGATTTTTATCAACGATTTGGGCATGAGACGGGTCGCCGCGAAATTCGTACCAAAATTGCTCAATTGCGACCAAAAACAGCAACAAATGAACATTGCTAATGAGATGTTAAACTCTGTCCGCGACGAACCAAATTTGCTCCAGAGGGTCATAACTGGTGACGAATCGTGGGTTTATGGTTATGACGTGGAAACCAAAGCTCAATCATCTCAATGGAAGCTGCCGCATGAACCAAGACCGAAAAAAGCGCGCCAAGTTCAGTCGAATGTGAAAGTTTTGCTGACAGTTTTCTTCGATTGCAGGGGCGTGGTGCATCATGAGTTCTTGCCACAGGGAAGAACGGTCAATAAGGAATATTACCTGCAAGTTATGCGCAATTTGCGCGAAGCAATCCGCCAGAAACGCCTGGATTTGTGGGAGAGCAAAACTTGGCTTTTGCACCACGATAACGCCCCTGCTCACACATCGTTGCTTGTGCGCGACTTTTTGGCCAAAAACAACACACTGATGATGCCGCAGCCACCGTATTCCCCAGATCTGGCCCCCTGTGACTTTTTCTTGTTTCCTAAACTGAAGAAGCCCATGAAAGGACGACGTTACGCTACGCTTGACCAGATAAAGACGGCATCGAAGGAGGAGCTGAACAAGATAAAAAAAATGATTTTTTGAAGTGCTTCGAAGATTGGAAAAACCGTTGGCACAAGTGTATAATATCTCATGGGGATTACTTTGAAGGGGACAAAATAGATATTCATGAATAAATAAATAATTTTTGAAAAAAAAACAAAATTTGCGATATTTTTTGAACACACCTCGTATATATATATATATATATATATATATATATATATATATATATATATATATATATATATATACATATATATATATATATAGGGTGCGTACGGTATTTGAGGACATGCATAAATGTGACTATAACTTTACGATTTTTTTTTCTTTTCAGATAAGAAATGGCGGACTACATCACTCGAGAAATGAAGAGACATGTTTTCATCATCGCTATATGTGCGAACCATACAGATTTAGAGATCTCTAACTTTCTTAATTGCGCCCGTTAATTCGTGCATAAGGTTCGCCGTGAATTGGAAGCATGAGGAAGCGATAAAGAATCGGTTGCAAAACGCAAAAAGCACGAACAACGTTCTGACATTGTCCGATCTCCAGAATTTTTGGAGCTAGTATAAGCGATCATAGACGAGGACCCTTCAAAATCAATGAGGGTCCTTGCAAATGAGCTTCGTGATTCTGGGCGCCTTATTCGTAGAGTTGTCCACGAAGACCTTCGGTATAAGTCTTTCGTGATGCGCAGAGAATAATTTATGTCGGAACGAACACGGGAAGAGAGAGTTCTCCGATCAAAACGTCTTTTAAACAAAATCAAACACCCTGAGGCGCCAAGATCAAGAGACCAACCACAGAAATGACAGATGGCTATGTTTAAATCCTACGGAGGTTCCTGTTGCTATGCACACAAAATTGCCAGCCACTGCTATGGATTAAGGTGTTGTCAGCAACGGAGGACATGTTATGCCACCACACTTTTTTACTCACTGGCTTCGAGTGATCTCTGCTGCATATATCAAGGTTTTAGAAACGATAGTGAAACCCTGGATAGACAATATAAGCGGAGGCAGACCATACATTTTTCAACAAGACTCTGCTCCTTGACATAAAGCGATGGCGCCAAAAGATTGGATGGCCGAATATTTTCATGATCACATAGCACCAAATCTATGGCCACCTAGCTCCCCAGACCTTAAGCCTTTGGATTATTATGCTTGGGGCGTAGTTGAGCGCGAGACCAATAAGCGTCCTCATAATACCACTTCTTCACTGAAGACTGCTATTAATGCCGTTATGATCAATATGAACAAAGAGCATTTTATTCGGGCATGTAATCGTTTCCAGACCCGGATCGAAGAGGTTATTGCTGCTAATCGCGATTTTATTGAATAACTTTATAGTCATATATTGATTTAACGTTGTATAGAAAATTCCTGAAATTTGATTAAATTTTGTTAAAAATACAAGCTAATTAATTTTACTCTCAAGTTGTCCTCGGATACCGTACGCACCCTGTATATATATATATATATATATATATATATATATATATGTATAACGTATATATATATATATATACATACATATATATATATATATATATATATATATATATATATATATATATATATATATATATATATATATATATATATATATATATATAGAGTGACCAAAAAATAAGGTGACATTTGAATTTAAACTGCGCGCGTCGAAGGATTTGAAGAATTATTTTTTGGTTGGTAGTACAGTCAGTGACATCTTTTTCAAATTTACATGTCAAAATATTCATTAGTGTTTGAGATA